>JAQIYC010000179.1:0-17591 GCA_034699545.1 Porobelba spinosa
GGATATAATCACATTCGGATATAATCACCTAAATCTCATTGCACCTAGGTGGTGATTATAACCGGAGTATACTGTATATACCGTTATTTCAATTCATTCGTTATAAAAAGTCCTAAAAATTTAATGAGTTATTGATTTGAATTATTATTATTTAGGAACTAATTAGCGGCGCCTCACCTGAGGCCAGTCCGACAATCCATACGCGCGTCTCTAATACTAATGGATGCGTTGATAACCGAATAGCGAAGTCATTGCCGACGAGAGGAATGCTCGCGAGTCAGCTCTACTGCAGGAAGTGTTGCCATAAATATCCGCTACATTTGGATACATTCGACACCATATCTCTGGTTATGCCGAACAATGTATTCGGAATTCCCATTCAATTGTATGAATGTCTGAACAAATTCGTGAGCAATGAAGTCATACACGAAGTCCGTTGTGAGACATGTATTAAGAAAAGTAAACAATTGGACGCAAACCGAAAGTCTGCGTTCGTTAAGAAGTTGACGTTCGCTAAAATGCCTCAACTCTTATGTCTTCACATCCAACGGCTCGTATGGCTGAGCGATGGGCACCCATTGAAACGCTGCGAAAATATTATTTTCCCCGAATATCTGGAAATGGATTCTTATGTTTATAAGTCACAGAAGTCGAGCACCGAATTGAGTTCGTCGACCACTTTCGGTCTGATCGGCGGCGCCTCTACTCCAGTCAAGAAAGTAGTGGAGACGACAGAGCCGTCTGCGAGCGCTGACCTAATTTCGATCGCGAATTTGCAATCGAATGCAAGTCTGCAGTCATTGAGAGCTAAATACAAATATAAGTTGTGTTCAGTAATAGTGCATTTGGGAGACGCCTCTTCTGGTCACTTCATTTGCTACAGACGGGGCACTCAACAGCACAACCACTCGCTTTGGTATTACATCTCCGACACGAATGTTCTGGAAGTGAGTCTATCAGAAGTGCTCAACAGTTCTGCTTATATGCTATTCTATGAGAGAATTAAGAATTACTGAATATTCCTGATCTTTGATACGATTTCTGCTCTCTTTTTAATCGCTTGATCTTTACTACTAATGATTTTTTGATTGAATTGTTTTGTTTCGCTCTTTTGAGTCGAATTCTTAGTTGTGATACGAAATTTCATAAAACTCATCGAAATTGTTATAAACAAATCATTAATTTGTTGAGAGTTTCCTATAAATGATTAATTAGTTTAAGTGTATATAATATATGTCTAGAGTTCTGACAATTCTAGTCATTATATCTATATTAATGAATAATTTGCAAACAACTCATCCATTATATTAATGGAGGTTTAGATTAGTTTTGACTGTTATATCAAAGACTACTATTATAGAGTGACTACCTTAACGACACCTTGATCATATCTTTGTACACCACATCTTAAAAATTTACTCTTTAACTTGTTTTTACATTTAAATAATTGAACAATGACTAATTAGAAATTAAAAAAAATTGTTTTTGTTTGATTCAAACATCAATCAGGGATGTCGACGCTCGGCCAAGCCAGGGGGGGGGGGATCAGGTAGGGTATGTTTCAAAAACTTGGCGCCAAAACGCGAATTTAACCTAATTTGACCAAATTTAACCGGATTTAAACTGGATTTAGATTAAATTTAACTTAATTTAGTTAATTAAACTGAACTTAAATCGAATTTAGGTTAAAAAAAGCAAAAAATTCATCAATACTCTAAAAATTTTTCTAGGGCGGCCAGCAATTTTCTAGAGGGGGAACATGTCTCTCGGCAGCCAGGGGGAATTTTTCAAAATTTTCGAAGCCAGGGGGATTTTAGGTTGATTCCCCGTCGACATCCCTGATAAGAAATAGTTATGACTTTTCTTTTTAATGAAAATTTAATTCCGAACACATTTTTAATGATAAAGAATTATTTCCTAAATTGTACTTTCAATTAGTTTTGCTTTAAACATACGTTTAAACTTTATACTTGATCAAATTTGCTCATAGAATTCAGTACAACAACTGAGATTAGAATTGTTAGGTTTGGTGTAAAGATTGAATAATTAACGATTAATTTGTGATTCGTTGCAAAATCAAACTTTGAGCCAATTCTGGTTCACAACAAGTTGTGTCACTCTATACAGGCTTTGAATTGAATTTATTTGTTAATCAATTTTTGTATAAATAATTAAAACGAAAGAATTTAATAAATAATGACTTTAATGTCAAATCATTTGAAGAGTTTATTTAATTATCTTTTATATGAAAATCTATATCACAGGTAAATAATAGTGTTTTTTGTTGAGAAATGTCTAATAAATTACAAACAATTATTAATTATGATATTTGACAGATGAGAGTCTAGTGTTTCCGAAAACGTTTAACAATTTATAATTGTTTTTATTTAATTATAAACACTATTATTGTCGTTATATTCAAACGTCGAACTGCTTTAGACTAACTTAATGTGTAATCAATTCTTATTTACATTATTATAATCCACACAATAGGCCATTCGAGCAGTTATTCGCGGAATTAATAAAAGCCAAAAACATTTGAGACTTTTTGGTCCATTAATACAAATTTGAGTCTTTAATCAATAGTAATGTCACAGCGTTTGGAAGGACTGACCAGTCGTAGGCACAGAACCAGTTTTACTACTAATCAGTCCAATCAGTAATTGAATTATCGATTAGACTGAAGTAGTCTTGAATTGTCAAACTCTCATCTCGTGCGGCGATATCGTATGCCTCTGCTGGTGGCCCAGAGTGGCGGTGTTGGGGCCGGTGTTGATGACGTTGACAGTGGCCACCTTGTGATCACTGCGCGGCAGAGTCCGCACGGAATTGCTGTGAAAGGTACTGTTGGCCATCGACACGTGTGCCAAACGGTTCGACTGAGGCATAGGCACATGACATGATAACGGCGTCGGCGGCTCTCCGCTCATCAGCATTGAGTTATGCGAATGCTTTTGACCCGTATTAGCCATTCCCGGCCCGTAATCGCTTTGGATTGAGTTCGAGTGCAGATGGACTGTTGCCGGACTGCTGTCGATAGGACCCGAATGATGCTTAAGCGGTGAGTGTGAGCTCGGGTTCTTCGTCATACTCAGCTCATCCATCTTTTGGACCTAAACTCACAATAAATCGATTTATTAGCACTAAATCTGATTTATAATCTCTAAACGGAATCTAAAGAGCGGTTTAAGCCATAGAATGCCTGTGCAGTCAATACCTGATAGTTTTTTCGGATGAGTTTGGCTTCCAATCGGTTTTTGTCCCTCTGGTAGAAGACACCGGCGAAGACCAAAACGTTTAATATTAAGAGAGAGCAACCGATAGCTATGGTGACGGAGAGGGCGGTCGAGTAACTGCCCTGTTGTACGATCATAGATACCGATGCATTGCTGGGACTGCCATTCGTTTTGGCCGACCCCGAGTCTAAGGCACTTTGTTGATGCGTTTTATCTGCTAATACCGGTGCTGTGCTGGTCGGTGTCGAATACAAATGACTGGAGTTATGGGTGCTATTGACTGCTACAACGTGTGGACCAACAGTGGCGTCAATATTCATATCAGCGTTCGATTGAGTAGTAAAGTAATGACTCAAAGAAGTCGGAGCCGTGAGAGAGCCTGAACGCACGACCCCGTCATAGCTAAGTGGGTCGTCGTGTGCCTGAGCAGCAAAAGTGGAATAAATGTTTGAATTTATTCTTTCGATTCATTAATAATTTTTGTCATTCATTCCTCTCGTTATTAGACTATAATCTCTTCGAACGATATTCCCATACCTCTAATAAATGGTGTTCTTCTGCAGACGAAGGGCCGGGAGTATGAAGTTGTGGCAACAGATTAAGCCAATATGAGAGTCTGTGCGCGTGATAATGATCCCTCGTTTTGGGCTTCATTGCTATCAAAATAAAGAATTTTATCACTTATTATATTCACTCGATTTACTATTCACTCCATTATACGTCGATTCTGTTAACTGACCTCAAACTCAGATTGCGATTCAATCGCTGCAAACAATTGAATGCTTTACATAAATTCTAATTTTAACTGAGTTTATGGAAATCTGCTAGTTTGCTTTTCATTTTACTCTCAATTAAAAAACATTCTTGAAAAGAATAATCTTAAATAATCTTTAAAAAGAATCTTGTCGAAAATATTGTGAAAATGTCAATTTATGAGTCATTATTGAAGTAATAAATAAGTTTCTAATTAATAATTATCTTAATTCGCATCCATCAGAATCAATAGAAACATATTTTTATATTAATTAGTTGTACGTATTATAGCGTAAACCTTACCCAGGGTCAAATACTGTTGTTGAATTTCGTCATATTGAGGCCACTGTACCCGTCCCTTAGCACTGGCAGTACTCCTATCATCGCTGTTCGCATTCGGATCTCTGATATATGTATAACAATAAAAGCAAACGAATTGAAACATATGTCGAGACATACGTCTAATATATGATTAATGGCATCGAAAGCGATGACATATTTGTCTAATAAGACTCATACGAACTCTTACCCAGACTTAGCAAAGTTAGTCCAATATGTCATTACAGTCTCCGAGAGAGAGCTTTCGGCTCTGGAATAGTTGTTTGAGAAGAAGGAGAACTGCATTCCCGAGACTAAGGGCGCGCCGAACACGTAGGCCAAGTCCTGGCCGTGGATGCAACCGGACCGGGAACTGAAGTCTCCCTCTTCCGTCTGGTAGGCGAAGTTGTAGAAGTAGGTGCTCTTCCGCACTCTCGCGTGCATCAGACCGGCCCTTATGATGGGCGCGACTATGAGTGCGTCGCCAAACGAGTCGGCTATGGAGTCGAAGGCACTGATGGGATGCAGTGCCGGTCGCGTCCAATCCGTGTACTCATTCACAATCGTTAAGAAGATTTCCTTTCATTTCAAACAAAAGCATTTGATTTGAGTTCACAAGCAATGGAAGAAAAAGCAGGAAAGAAGGAAAGGGAGGAAAGGGAGGAAAGGGAGGAAAGGGAGGAAAGGAGAAAAAGGAGAGAAGAGTTAAGTATTTAATCAAAGGAAGAAATGAAAGGATTGAAAGAACTGGAAGTAAATGAGTCTAATCTATGCGACCCTCACTTGCAAGTGGAAGGAAAAGAGATTTCTGACGAGAGTTCGCAACAGCCGGTCCCTCCTCTGCGGATCGATGCCATGGCGTTCGTCTTGAGCTGTGAACTGCTGGTAGGCCTCGATTTTGGTCACTCCAAACAGCAGATCGTAGTTCCCATAAAAGGAGTTGTATTCAGACATGAGAAGCGACGGATCGTTCGGAATCACTATTCCGTCGATGACGGGTCCGAATGCAGTCAAATGAGTCGGAACTCGAAGATCGACTGCAATGATGTCGTCGACGGATCTTTGGCGCAGACAGTCGACCATAATTGAGTGTTTGTCCGGTTCGTCCGGACAGCGCAGGGCTTTTGCTAAATTTCGGGAATGTGTCGGAGCCTCCGATGCTATAGCCCAGGGCGACAGTGCTGACCCGCTTTGCATTATTGCGCGATGGAATAGCCCTAACCATTCAAATCAGTTTAATATTAAATGTATTAATATAACAAATGTATGAATAAGCAAATGAGCGCAACCTCTAGCCATAGGGGTAAGCATGAGAAAGTTGACACAGGCAGCGCCGTGCCCGTGGCCTAGTATCGTCACATTGGTCTCGTCACCACCAAACTCCCTGATGTTCTCCTGGATCCAATGCAAAGCAGCAACCTGATCCATTAATCCAAAGTTACCTCTGGCTGTGCCGTCGAGAGACGGGAAGAAACCTATGAATAGAGAGATAATGCAATGCTTGAGATGAGAGCCTATTAAGAGTGAATGCATTACCAAAAGAGCTCTAAAAACACTGATTGATTGCATTATAATAGGAAATGACGGATAAATTTGGCTTATTTTCTGACTTTATTATTATATTCGTTAGTATTATATTCGAGAAGTATTAAAAAGAAGAGAGAGTTTCGAAATAAGAGGTCAACTGTTTTCATATATGCAGTCAATTGACGAGACATTTCTTTCGAAACTCGTTATGCATTCAGTTTTGGCTCAATCTCTACATCTCTGAGAATCACAATTCACTTAATGCAGAGCTTTATCCACAAACTTATGACAAAACGATCGAATGAATTCTTGAACATTGCTTTTGCTTTCTATTTGTCGTTTGTCTCTTCATTCCTATCCCTTCTGTCGTCGACTCAATTTGCATATGACTTGAGGAGCGACTCAATTCTCATAAACATATTATCGATATATTTCTGTGCGATATGGCTATGATATGCACTGACAGACTGGTATGGAATGAATGGCTTAGAATTGGGATAAAGACAATAAGTGCAGAACTTATCCAAATAAGTGAAACAGAGTTTTGCGAACAATACAAACACAAGTATTGCGAACTAGAAAATGCATTCTTAGACAAAAACCACACATTGAGACAACATCTCTTCCAAATAGCATTGCTGGTAATGTTGGTCTCACCTCATGATTAGCTAATTTGCTGTGTATTTGACGAATGGTTTTGACAGTTTAATACAACTTTTTTTGTGAGGATTTACTTGATATACAATTCTATCAAATTTTTACTCTATTTCTTAACTCAACTTAAATTACATACAAATTGAAAGATAACATTAAAACAAATTACAGTATTTATTTAATTGCTTTCTTACTCAGAATAAAGTTTAATTTCAATGCTACCAGGGCAATTTTTACAACACTCGTCTAAATACAATAGACCACTAAAACTCAATTAGCAAAAAAGCTAATCGACATTAGAATAAAGAACAAAAACATCTCAATTAATACATTTGTTTATATAAATAAAATTTCTTTTTATTTTAATGATTAGGCTTTGGTTTTAAGTACTAATTCTTATGCATTAGTAAATGTTTACTAGTTGTTAGAAAATTGGCAAAACCTCTTTAACATAACAACAAATTATTTTAAAAAGTGTTGAAAATTTGTTTTTTGGAGATTATGATTAATCGATATTAGAATAGGAACGAGAGATGAGTGAACGGCAACACTATATGAAAGTGACATTAAAAACAAATAGAGAACTGTTTAAGACAACAAAAACAGAGCGAATGTGGAACAGAAGTGATGCGCATCGCTATTGGATGCATAGGACGGGTAGATAAAGGATAGGGTTTGGGCTGAAACGTTGTGAGTAAATAGAAAATAATTAAATAACCTAGTTCACAAAAGCAAAACACACTGGAGGCCAATACGCGAATACCAGTTGGTTTGGCTTTGAACGGAAATTGACAAAAGGCTACAGCACTTCATGTCTGCACTGAATCTCACTTTTATATAACTTTTTATTCGAGTAGTTTTCCTTTCGCTCTTTCCTTTGCTTTCTCACATAAAGTATTTCTAGTGTTCTAGTGTTTAAATGTCCAAATGTCCAAATGTCCAAGTACAGTTCCTAACATATTCTACTACTCTTTTCACTAAAGCGAAATGTATATGAATTAGCAGTGATGTGCTCTAGGTTCTTTTCGCAAATATTATTGATTTTAATTATCTTTTATTATATCTATAGCTTTTAATCATAAAAAACTAATAATATTTACAGCACTTGATAGCACTTAAGTTTTTTGTGATTAGAAAAGAGTTGTCAACCTATTTATTAATTTGTTTTATATTAGTTATGCAAAAATTATAGTAAAAAAGTTTAATTAAAATAAGAATTTAAAATGTATTCATAGTCTAAAATAAAATTTCCATATAAAATAAAATACAACATTGTACCACATATATTTTATAATTTATAACATATAAATAGTAATCTTATAAATAATTTGCCCATTTACAATTTTCAATTAAAGCGAGGATCAGTTAATCTATTCTCTAAAAGTCATAGAATCTTCGATTAGATCTTTGGTAGTCTTAATGGACTTTTTAATAAGCTTTGTTGATCTGGTTGAGCCAGGCTATTTGGTCTATTTGGTCTATTTTAGCTATTCAACTAACCAATGACCTTTGATTGATTGCGAACCATTGGAAACGACTATTTATATTAACCGAAATACTATTCAAACATCCCGTAAAGCTATTAAAGATTATAACCATTTATTATTAATACAAAATATTTTCATTTTTCAGTTTATTTTCGTTAAGTCAAGCCATAGCTCACAACCAAAGAAACGAAAATTCAATTTAGATTAGAGAATACGTACAATATTTTCGTAAATAATATTTTATCTCAATATTTAAATATCCAATTCTAGGATATTATTCCGATGTTGTTATTAGTGTTGTTTATATGTGAGGCATAAAGTTTTGATAAATTATTCTTTAAAAACATTTATTTCTTCTCAAAAAAACTATAATTTATGACTCGATGTGTTCGCAGACAAACACAAACACAAAATTCATTTTCTCAAAACATACATTCATTCACTTTATTTATCGATTTGACTCTTGTTTTCTAAAACTCTAAAAAATTGAATTATTTATTTATTTCGACCGAACAGATGAAAGAGAAATGAAAGAATTTTTTTAAAACTCAACAACAAATTCCAAATTTACAAAAATCATTCCCTCGTCTTCTCTCTTATACTTTTTATTTCTGATTAAAAAATGAGTTTTCAAATGAGGACTTAAGCTATTTAGACATCAACTCATTCTTCTCATCAGTTTTCTATTATACCGATAGTGAATATGAAGTGAGTTATAGATAAATGAATATAAAAATACAAAGAATTTTAGATTATATAAGAATATAAATAAATGAATGCGAAGTAAACGGATGAGAGAATTCAAGATTTGAATTAAATAATTGATCCGTTAATCAGCTTTTTTGCAAATAATAAATCTTAATATAGTTTTGAAGAATTAAGTCGCGACACATGTAGTGTTGGCGAAAGCGACAAAATAAGCCCTATTTAGCCCTATTTATCCATATTTAGCAATATTTAGTAACTGTAATGACTGTTAGCCTCGACTGATGTAATTCAAAGTGAGTATTGTTTGTGTATATCGCGGGTAGTATTGATCAGAGCTGACAGGCATGAGAATGGAATTCATTTGATCGCTAACTATCCGAACGCACATTCAGATGTGAATTCATCGAAACGACTAAACATTAAATAAAAGTTTATGTCTTCTCACCTAAAACACCAATTCTGTAATTAATAGTGACAATCACGAAGTTCGCATAACTGGCCAGAATTGAGCCGTCATAACTCGAGCCGGAGTTCCATTCGTATGATTCCCCGTGAATGAACATCAGCACTGGTAGGCGAACCGCTTCTCTTCCTACTGTTTAATCGAAACAAAAAAGACAAATAAACAAAAACTCATTAAATTTGTGCCAAAGGCTAAACATATAAACATTCTTTTATTGAAACTAAAACTACTTTTTATATAAAAATTATTTTAATTATGAAAATATTTTATAATAAATGAGACAAAAGAGTGGAGAGAGAGAGAGAGAGAGAGAGAGAGAGAGAGAGAGAGAGAGAGAGAGAGAGAGAGAGAGAGCCAAAGTGGATATAGATATAAAGATATAAGATATTGAATATGTGAATATGTATATAATGTTGGATATTATTATTATTTATGATTATGCAAACAAAACCAAAACCGTTCAGAACATAAAACCAATAAATGGTTAGACATTATATTCCGTACTCTTATGGCAAATAACTTATGTTTACAATATTGACCGATACTATGCATTACTTACTCTACTTCGCAGTTAACAGCAATGCACTCAAACTGCAAATGCATTGTTAGAACTCTATTGATATTATTTTCTGTTATGGGTCAGACATTTAGTTTTTATAGATATATATATTTTTTTCTATTGAGTACATCTAATACTCAACCGTTTCATCACTACAGACCTCAAGCAGTACTACATTTATTTGTAAAACCAAATTAATAGCCGAGGATTGAGAGAATACTCTAAACAATATAAGAGCCATCAATCAAATTGAGTTGAGTTCAGTCGCTAACAACAAATCATATAAATCTAATATTAAATCATAAGTTTTTCAATTAATGTATAAGTTTGCTATTATAAGTAAGTGTAGGTAAAGCCTCTTTGTTCTTATCATTGAACTGAGCATGGCAAAAACTACATGTAATATGCGTTTTAAGCTTCAATTGTTTGATTTAATTATGATTTTTTGCTTAAACTTATTCTTCAAGTCTTTCTAAGATTTTGAATATATTAGTCGGTATTGACTGAGACTCAACTCAAATATAAGAAACGCAAAGAATTTTTGTAAACCGAAGCGAACAAAGGATATGGACTGAAGTGTAATTCGAGTAAAACCAATGCCGTAACAAATTTTATATCTTCTCTAGTTTTCGTTGTTTTATTTATTGTTGAATTTTCAGTCGTTTTCTCTCTCCGAGAGAATGGCTCAAACACTAGAAACCAATAAAAGAATAAAATTTATTTAATAAAACCAAATATACAGCACATACTCTGTACTGTTGTATAAATAATACAAAATAAAATACTGTATTATTCTCTCACTAATGCATTTTATATGAGATATAAAACTTTATATTTCTTAAAAGTAGAAAATATATATATAATTTGAGAATTATGGTCATAAGTGTCTAAAATAATAAAAATATTCGCTTTCTATTTGTCAATATTTTTGTGAAAATCAACTCAAAGTAGAAAAAAGTAGAAAAAAGTTTTTTCCTTTTTTTGTTATGATCTGAGATGAGAACATAACAAGTCTTTATAAACATATGATAAGGGAATTGAAGAAATGACAGAAGGAATGGAATGGAAAGTATAGTTAAGCGATGGAAATAAAGGCTAGAAATGCACTGTAATATAACTACACGCCTGAGGTCATGCAATTTCTATCAAACTTTTCTATTAACAAAATATTGTCAGCACTGGTAGTCCCGCCAACTAAGGAATTTCTTATCGCTCGTAGAATACATTTTAGAAAATTATTCGGAGAACACGATTTGTCGAATTTGTTTTAATTGAATAAATTGATTGTTTAAAATTAAATCAGTTATTATATACAGTAGAGCTGATTATCATAGATAGAAGGGGCTCCGGTAAAATCAGTGATTATTTACCTAAAATATACTGTATATTAGGAATGTGCAAAAGAATCTAGGTAAAATACCCCAGAGCTGAAAAATTCTCAAAATAATTCACCCAGAAGCAAAATTAGATACCTTACCCTAAAAAATTTGCTAGCAAATTTTTACGTATTTTTCAAAAAATATGAAGTTTCGGCAATCTCCCCCTAAAATTAATGTATTTTCGGGTTTTTTAAAGACGTAATTTAAGGCTAAATTGCGGTTAAATCCAGTTAAATTAACTAAATTTTGTTAAATTTAGCCCAAATTTAGGAACAAAATAGGAAATAGTGTTTAAAAGACGTTTTACTCAAAATAACAATTTTTTGAGAAAACCTTACCTAGATCTCTCTCCCCAAGAAAATTTCCACCCCTCCCCCTCCCAGAATTGGTTAACATTCAACATCCATGTACCGTATAACTTACTATAAGCTTTATAAATACAAGTTAAAATATAAGTAATTAATTATTCATTAGTAGTTAATATATAAATTACAACTCTTTTTATGATTATTGAGATTTTTACTTAATAATTATATATTTTTGTTTATTTAATTTTGTATATTATTTATTTTAGTTGTAATTATTTTTCATTTGTTTGTAATATGATATGGATTCAATATAATATGAATTGGCAATATAATAAAATTTTATAATTTATTTTATAATTAAAAAATTTGTTTTATGCAATTGTTGTAAAATGTCATTTATTTTAAATATAATTTGGAGTAATTTTCAATTTGATTCCAATGTGTTTGCAATCAGATTATTAATAACTCGAGAACTATCTATATATAGGAGATTATCATCGGTTTCTGTTATCAATACAAAGTTATAATAAATTGGTTGAAACATATCTATAATAATATCATTAAATTTATCGCATATCCAATAACAACCATTAGATCCAATTAATTGATTTCATTGAACCCAATATTTTCTGCTTCAATAAATCTTTTGTCAAAATAAGTCAAATATATTAAAAAAGACTATATTTTAGAAATAATAATCTGTAGAACCAATTATTATTTTAACAAAAACAACAAACAAAAAACTAACTAATTTTAAATTAACAAATTTTTATTGTAAGCCAGAGGTGACAATCAATTTTTTAAAAATTTTAGAGAGATATAGATTTAAAAAGTTCGGGTTAATAGTGGATAGGTAATCTAGAACCCTGCAGGGAGATGACCTTCAGGAATAAATATAAAAATGTTTATTTTCATCATTAACATAAACAACTTAAAATTACGTTTTTAAGCAACTATTTTTTGAAAATAGCAAATATTATTTAAAAAATATATATTTTTTTGTTTTAAAAATATATTTAAAAATTTTTTCTGGTAGTGGGTGGATAGTTTTAATTGTTCCATGGATGGTATGGATACCAATTTTTAACAATGATAGATGGATACCCTGACAGAGGGTATTAGAGTTGATACCCCCAGCCGACGCCTCTGATTGTAACATTTTGATAATTTTTAAAAATAATAAAATTATTAACAAATTATATGTAGTTATAAATTATGACATAAAACACAAGTATTTTATATTAAGAAAAATTAGGTCAAGCAATTAGAAAAGTAACCAGTGGAATTCTCGTAAAGTGAATAAAAAGAATTCTATAAATTCTTATTTCGTTTTGATATTAGACTCGGAGTTTGTAATAAACTTATAATAAAACCTCTTAAGAACCAGAAGACATAAAGTGCTGTCCATATACTCAACGAACTCTTTGCTAATAAGTGTTTGTTTATAATTATTGGAAAAGACAGACATTTATATTAGACTTTTCCTAAAGAAACCCCGTATTTAATTATAAGTTTAATTTAAAATATTAAAGAATTATTTATCAAATTTCAATCAAACTGTGTAAGTACATTTTATAAACAAAATATTTTTAAAGTTTGTAAACATTAATATGATTATTTTAAAATTAAAATGAAGTTACTCAAATTTTTTAATTTTCAGTTTGAAAATTACTTTTTTTTGTTAAGTAAGAATATATTTTTGAATAAACTAGTTTTAAATTTATAGGATTTTTAATTTATTAAATGTAATTTAAAGTAAAATTTATTGCAACAATTTTAAAACTAGTAAAGTTAAAAACACATTGTCAAATAATTTTAATTATTATTAATTTAACAAAATTATTTTGTAAATTTGAAGCAAATGGGCAATACTTTTTAAATTATTAAACTCTACTCATAACAGGTTTATACATCGTTTTGAAATTTGTATAATTATATATATATTCTTACTTAATAAGTAAAATATTAAAATTTTATTAGATTTAAATTTGATTCAACTTTATTAATTCAATATAATTTTGCAATATTTCAAATTGTACTTTGGAGTAACTTAATTTTAATATTAAAATAACCATGTTAATGCTAACAAACTTTTAAAAATTTTATTTACAATATGTGCTATAAAATAGTATATTTGAATTTTGATAAATATTTTTAAAAATATTTTAAACTAGAAATGGCCAAGAGGGGGGATCAGGCAATTACCCCCTGAGTTCGAAAAAACCTATATTATCCCCCCTGAGGCCGCGGCTGAGGTACCCCCTCTAAAAATTTGCCGGCCGCCGAAGGCGGTCGGCAAATTTTTTAACTTTTTAGGCGCCTTGGCGCCCAAAAATGGCGGTCGGCGTTCAAAAAATGGCGGTTGACGCCCAAAAAATATAGAGCAGGGCCCAAAAAATATACAGCAGCGCCCAAAAAATAAGAAGCGGCGCCCAAAAATAAAGAGCAACGCCAAAAAATACAAAACGGCATAAAAAAATTAGAGAGAAGCGCAATACTTACAATACAATTACAATACTGTATTTCTAATTTAATTTCTTATACTATTAACTTACATTATTTTTAATATTTATATAAAATTAAACATTTATAACCCGGTAGTAACCCGGTTAAACTGATAAAATGTAAAATATAATATTATAAATAAATTACTTGTACAAATAAAATGTTAAAAAAAAATTAAATTTTTGTTTATTTTTAAAAATGAATTTGTATTTTTATTTGCCAAAGTCGGCCTTCAAATATTTTAACTTTTTCTGCGCCTTGGCGTCCAAAAAAAGTGCGCGGCGCCTAACAAATAGCCAACGGCGCTCAAAAATATCGAGCGGCGGCTAAAAATAGGGAGCGGTGCCCAAAAATAGAGAGCGGCGCCCCCAAAATAGGGATCGTTGCCCAAAAAAGGGCGCGGCGCCCAAAATAGGGAGTATCTCCTGCCCGATTTCCTCTAGAATTTTTTGGAAAAAACCGCCATTTTACCCCACCTGATCCCCCCCCCCCCTGAGCTGGCCGACCTTGGCCATCCCTAATTTTAAATTAAACTTATAATTTAATTGGCGATTTGCTTTGCAAATATAACGGTTATATCTCTCTAATGTATATTAACAAAAAGTAAAGTCAAGTTTTATGAATAAATCAATTTTGAGTTGATTCGGATTTAAAGTTGTAAAACGAGAATATTTAAAATGCAAATTAGGCAATGAATTAACCGATATTTTAAATAATGTCTTGTATTTAGACGTAAAGTACTCTAATCTGTAAATAATTAGTTGACTATTATTTAGATTCAATCAAATAATGGTTTGACATCATAGGAGTAGTCAAAAGATGCATTAATTTCGGAGAATAACTAAAACCTAATTATATTGATTAGACAAAAGTTTGAAGGAAAGAGACATTCAAACAGCTCTTACAAACACCTGCGCTCTCTTCGAAGCTATAAAAAATAAATTAAAATTATTGAGCGCTTATGTTATACTCCATTCAAACTGTTTTACTAAATGTTTAAAAATTTATGCTTACATTAAACAAAAGAATTGATGTTCACAATAATTACCCTCAATATTTATGAGCTATTATTGAACACATATATAGCTTACTATGATATAGATATGTTGAATCAGGTTATTTATTTTGTGTTGTTGAAAATATTCTTTATTGAATAAGTTAATTTAAATATAATGTGTATATTTAAAATCTATTGATTAATTAATTTTTGAATTGATTAAAGTAATGCAAATGAGAGGCAAAATAAATGCCAAAATGATGTTCTAATCATTAGAATCTAATGAATGCTTTAAATGCATTTTTAAAATAAATTAAAGAAATACAAGCCTTATGTCACTAATTAGTCTAATAATTACTGCGTTTAAAATATTTAATTTTTAAAATAATCTTCTTTTTCTTTGTTTAGAATTAGATAATTTTTAAATTTAAAACATTAATTAATTTATAAATTAAATATAATGGCATGTAATTTATTTTTATAATTTTATTTTGCTAATTTTATATTTATGTTAAAATTGACATTTAAAAATAATTGAATCAAAAATTTAATCGGTACTACTGTATCAGTAAAAGTAAAAGTAAAATATATAAATTTAAATCAAATCAAAACAAAGTTATTTTAAGCCTAATTGACGTTACTTTTGATGCTTTTGGTTTTGGAAGCAACTCAACAGCTCAGGGATATTCGAACTAAAAATTTTAGATTTTTGAAACATTGCCAATGTATCGCAATTAGACTCATTTTAGTAAATATTTGTTTTAAATGTAACTGTATTAAATTAAGATAATTAAAAAAAAATTTAAATGTTACTGATAAAATTTATAATCATTAATTATAAAAACAAGCACAACTTTCATAATATATAAATAATTTTTAATTTGACATGACTAACATTTCAAAATTTATATATTAAGCAAATTTGGTAAATATTTTAGTCTCTTTTATCTTAATGTCTAACTGTAAGACATAATAACATCAAAACTATTTTTAGTGCTAATTAATTCTGATATTAAAATTTTTAATTACTGTGTCCAGACAAATTTAATGGCAAACAAAACTTTTAATCATTTTAATTAACTAATTATATAATTCAAATAAAATCTAAGGTTTCTATAAAACATATATTTGATTTCTATCTAAAATAAATAAATAGAAAATATATTTTAGTTTTAATAAATTTAAAGTTTAAATAATTTAAAGAAGTAATAGAAATGTTTGGTTTGGTTTAGAAACGCTATTCGATTTGATTATTATTTGCTTTTGATGATAATATTTACTCAATATATTGGATGAAATTATTTGTTTTTAAATCAAATATTTTACCAAAAACTATAATATTTGAGTGAAGATGAAAAGAAAGATTTAATCAAATCAAATGAAGTGCAAAAAATATATTTCAAATATCTATATATAAGAAAGACATCTAAAATAGATATTTAGCTAAAATTTATTGATCACATAAAACATTTTTTTAGTCATTTTGTAGTTTTTTATATGATATAGAATTTCGTAGTAATGGTAAAAAGTTTGCAAACTTTCAATTGAGAAAAAAGCAAAAGATTAAAAAACAAGAGTTTATTTTCATACCTTAAAAATAGAGCGAAAACATATAACACATTAAAGATATGTATATTATGAAAGAGTAGAAATCTGTAGAGTCTGTAGAGTCTGTCTATCTTTTTATTATTTTTCACTATTTTCTACTTATAATATAAAGTAGAGTTACACTACTGTAGTGTACAGTATATGCATTGGAGAGAATGCATTCCCATTGGATTATTTGCAATCATTGGAACAGAACTATCAAACATAGGAATACAGTAAACATTCAAATATTTTTTCTGTCCCTTTCACACAACACTACTACTGATCTAATATGTGTGAACTCAACCATAAGATAAATGGAAAAAATTAAGAAACATTTTGGAGATTGCTATTCAATGAGGACGGGTAGAGGAGTAGAGCTGATAATAATAATAATAAGAGCACTCTTTGAAATGACAACATTTAAATTTTTCACTATATAAACCAATTCACATATTTTGCTAAATCAAACTACAAAAATCTTTTATTCAAATTCATTTGTATTGATAACTATTTATTTATTAAAATTAATTCTTACGCTTCAGTCTGAATATAAGTGCAGTTTATGTTAAGAATAATAATAATGTTATTATGTTTTTAAAGTTATGTAATTAACAAAAATTTAAGTTTTTTCAAAAACGTCTCATTTTTAAAATAAAATCTTCTCTTGCCTACGCATACACTATTGTCTTATAATTTGAATCTTAATTATTTGTTTTGTTCCGTATCTTTGAATTTATAATTACAAAACCTTATTTGTCAAGAATTAAACTAAAAAATTCTCATTAAAAACCCTTTAACGCACAAAATATATAATCTATTGAAAAGATTATTCAAAATAGTTTTGAAGTAAAAACAATATACAGTGTAAGTAATATACTGTATAAAGAATAGATAAAGAGATCGTTTTATGCGTTATTTTATTTGAATTGTTAATGCAGTTAATGTTAATCTTTCTAACGATTACTCCTTTGGAAAAAGTGATTACGAAATATGTCCACGGCTCTCTCTCTCTCTCTCTCTCACTCCCTCCCTCCCTCTCTTTCTCTCTCCCTCCCTGTATCTCTTCCTCTCTCTCTGTATCTCTCCCTCTCTCTGTACCTCTGTATC
>JAQIYC010000180.1:0-17584 GCA_034699545.1 Porobelba spinosa
TTAGGAATTTCGGGAATCGTAATTTTTAGGATTTTCGGGATTAGGAAATTTGGGATTAGGTAAAATGGGGTTGAACCTGTCGACATCTCTAATTTCAACTTAATTTGATTTTAATTCTACTACAATTTATAATTAATATACTTAACTATAATTAAATATAAAAAATCTTGACAAAAGTTTAAATTAAAAAATATAATTTAAAAAATAATTATCTACATCAAATTATAACTGTGTCATTTAATTAAGAAATTATCATTTAATTTTTTGCTGATTAATTTAATCGTAGAAAAAATAGGAATGTCATGAGTTGTGCCGGTACACACAACACGTTAAGTTGATTCTCATTTATCAGCAAAAATGTTTGTACGCATTGTATTAAATATTATTAAAATTAGCTGCAATTAATATAAGTTTGAACAAGTTTAACAATAATAGTAAACAGTACATGTTATATATTGTTAATTATCAAAGTATTTTTTAGAAAATCTTGATGAGTTACTAAGTGTAAGTAAATTAGTTATTAAATAACTATTACAAAAGTTAATTATAAAGTTATTGTTTTAATTAAAAACTAATTATAAACGACAAACAATTACTGTTAATAAACTGTATCATCGTTTGCGAGTATGTATACAAACAACACGTTTCCGAACAACACAACCGAACAACAAAACAATTGAGTCAATGCTTTGGTTTGCTTAATAAGGTTAGGCATCAGCTCAGTCTCATTAAGCAAATATTTAAATTATCTCTAATTATATTTAAATATTTGATTTAAATAATTATTATTTAATAATTTGTAATTTAACCAATAGAAGACATTTGAACAAAATGTTATGCAAAACAAATTAGTTGTAATTTTAGTCTAAAATAATTTTCTTGACACTTAATTAAACAATTGTTGCAGAAATTAGCTAGCTTGTTTATGCAACTATGCAACTAATTAGTTCACTGTTGAATATTTTTTCTTTATGCATTTGATCCTGTTTAATTAATTTGCGCAATTGCTTTGTTACTATAGCACTATACTAGCACGTTTGTTTTTAATTTATAAATTTTTCTTTTTTAAAACTACATTTTATTTCCGTTCAATTGACTAATACCGGTAATAAATTTTTTGCATTTTTACGACAAAATTCAAACAAAAATTTATATTTATTTTTACATCTCTTTTATCCTCTTTTTTTCTAATAGCAATCGAAAAACCAAAGAACGGAAACCAATTGAATAGAGGATTGGATTGAATGGCAATTCACAAAAATCGACAAATTTTTCAGTTGAGACAGTCGTTCAGTCAATACATTTAGTTATTTGTGAAAAATCACATTTGTATTGATTTTTTCATCTGCTGTTCACTACAAATATGTTTTTAAAAACGCGTTGAAAGTATTTCTTTTTTTTAAATAGAAAAATCGTGTTTAGAAAAAAAATATTAATAATAATACTTTTTGAACAAAATTATAATATAAATATTTTTTGCGTTTAAGTTATTTTCCATAACTTATATACAAATAACGGAATAGTATTGAGAATTCAAAGGCCTATTGAATGAATCGCATGAAATAAAAATAAGAAAAAATTTGTTTCTTTTAAACTTAAACACCAATGAAAAAATTTTGGCGTAAATTTGGTTTTGATATAATTGTGATCTTAACGGCAGTATTTGTGCTAACTTTCGGTGCATTAACGCTAATCCTGTTTAAGATTCACGACTTATTGGTTATATTACTACTAGTGTTCGGAACAATTCAATTGATTTGTGGATTGGCATTGATTGCTGTTAAATACATTTCACATAAAAAGGTTTATTTAAATGATTCAAACACTATTGGAAATGAGAATATGATTGACTCGAATAACAATGAGAATCAGAATTATGTGTTGTCTTTGTGATTGTCTTCAAATGTTATAGTGTTGTAAAATTTTAACTATTTTTAAAAACTTATGCCATATATTGCCATAAATAATGCCAATTACTAATACATTGTTAATATACTTTAATAAAAATCTGTTAATTATTATTTATTAAACCAATTAATGACAATTAAAATATTTTGTTTTTATTTAATGTAAAATTATAGCTAATTCATACAAATTACAATTAACTCAATATATCACAGTGTATTATATAACTACAGTGTAAGTTTAGAAGTAATAAATAAAAATATTTTACCATTAATATTAAGAATCATATAAATAAAGCTATGATAAAAATACAAATTTAACAACGTATATTTTAATTACTTTAATAAATTGTAAAATTAACAACCTTAAAAACAGCAGAAGGAGACGAAGCCGTCTATTAAAGCCTCATTTGACGAGGAGAATGAGTTTTTGTTTCAACTTCTCAATAAACTTGACACTAATTCTCGTTAAGTTTTTTCTCGCTTCCTATCAAAGGGTTATGAATTGTTATTAAACTTTTCTAAAAAACTTATTAAAATAAATTTCTGCTTTGTTTTCCTATTCAGACAACTTTTTGTGTACAAAGATTGCTTTGTATATTGAAAATTGTATTTATTCAACAACTCATTCAGACCTTCATATTTGCCATTTATTCCATTCTTCTCTCGAAATCCAAATGTCTTTCCAATTGAGTGACAAATAAATGTCAAACGAATATAAAGAGGGTTTTCGTAAAATAAATTGAAATTTAATTATTAATTAGGATTTGTATTTAATTAAAAATCAAGGGGTCGGTAGACTCGCGTTTATTTTCGAGATTAAAAATTAATTATTTTTAAATAACCAACCAAGGCGCTATTGTTTGTCAAGGCTAGTCAACCCTTGTTATTGTACTAATATCGTCAATAAAACTCTACGTCTATTCATCAATCGCTGAATAGCATCCAATAAATAGTTATAAATATCATATATGTCTAGTAATTGATGAAAAAGTCATCATGGCACTAACCAGGAACACCCCGGCTCATCTACAAGACTATTAATAAATCGCTGGTAATGTCCAGATGTCTTCCCTTAATAATCATTTGCAATAAATTATTGTTAGATTACTAATAATGTTATAAACATTTGAGTCGATATTTTTCGTCAAATTTCAAGATTTCTCTAATTTAAGCAAACATTCAAATAATTATTGATTTACTTACTATAGGGCTTTGATGGGAAATTTTTATCAAGGGCAAACTGGAAAATTTTTAATTTACGAAATTTATTTCTAAAAATTATTTACATATGAAAATAATTTAAGTGAAAAATTATTTTCGCTTTTAATTTATTATTTTTGTTTTGGTTTTTGTTTTGTTTTTTTCGTAAATAAATTTATAAAAAGAGAAATTGTTTTCTATAAATATTTAAATAGATTTCAGACTCGAGTTGAAATAAATGCTTAATTGAAATAAATGTAAAATAAAAATTAATAAATAAATAAAATAAAAGTACTGTAAAAACTAAAAATATAATTAATAACTGTGTGCTTGCTAATAAATTAAAAAATTTACGGCGAAAAATGCGTAAACAAGAGCAAAAAACCTTATCTAAAAAAGGCATAATTCATAATTTGCAAAAATAACTTTATTCATCACAATTTTATTAGTAAAATGTTGGGAAATATTTTGTTTAATTTGCGATTGAATTCTGATTGAAAGCAGATATTTGCAGTTAAACTGCAGTCAAATTAGAAAAGCATATCATTTGTGAAATTAATGCCATAGGAATCGTAACGCAATACTATGTAAATACTGATTCCGGTGCCAGAGATAGGCGAGAGAGTTGAGGGAGAGATGGGATAGAGTCGGGTGAGAGGTAGTGGAGAGTTGAGTAAGAGATAGGCGAGAGGTTGGGAGAGAGTTGGGAGAGAGAATATGGAGTATAATATGAGAGCTTAAGAACAAGCGTTTATGGGATGTAAGTGGAAATCATTGTATGTAATGAATGGCATTGAAGTGGAAAAATATTTGTCTTAAGTTAGTTCTCTTAGAGACTAGCTATCAAAATAAAACACAGAATTATAGCAAAAATAAGTTTTTATAAATATGCGTGCTAGACCGAATTGAGCAAGTTACTTTGTTGTTCGATAAAGCACTTCACCCACTCCTATTCGCATACAATTTTATGTACGACCCAATCCAATGAAAAAGAATAGCATCCGTTCATAAATTATGAAATTACGCATCGGATTTGGAAAAACAAAACAAAACTCCAATCAACTCTCGGTAAAATATTCAAAAATGCGAAATTCGCATTTCACATCTAATCAATCATCGCGAATTAATATTGACATTGAGTAAAATACTAATATCTATTTGTTTAATTGATTAGCAATTATAAGTTTGCATGCTAAATTAATATATCAAAGTTGTGTAGTATAACTGGCGCTGTAGTTGACGGCGTATATACGGTATGGTTGTGGGGGAACAGCACAATGTGTTCAATACACGTATTATTTAACTGTTTGGTCGAGTCCACCCATAATCAAGGGTAAGGGATGCGCGTCAGGGGTGAGGGTGTGTTCACTAAATATAGCATTTCGTATGTCTGCGTATAGAGCGTTGCTTTCAGTTTAAAACACAAAAAACTATTTTCTGATTAAAAACTATTGATTAAACTTTGCGTCAGATTTAGTGCGAAAACTATACTAAATAAAGTGTTCGCTCAGAGTTGACAAGTTGTCAAATTATTTTTGATTTCGGCTCAAATTATTTGGCAATAAAACTAAATTTGAATCCGATTTGAATCGCGAAGTATTGGTCGATTGCGAGGATATACCGATAGTTGAGGAGAGCATTGGCTGAACAAAGAGAGTGAACACATGTGTATCCTCTGTATAGCGTCGGTAGTGCATAGTGTGTCGTGTGTTGTGTTTCGACACTCTATAGCGTCGGTTGCGACTAAACTGCATAGAAATCGAAGGGAGGTTTGGCTGAGTAGAGGCCAATGGCTTTGTGAGTCACAAAGAGAGAGAGGTTTGAAATAGAGAGGGAGAGAGAGGAGAGAGAGAGCACTGTATGACTGACTCGTTGAGTGAAAGACTGTTCTCTGCCTTACGATTGGTTTACGAACTCTACTAATAGTGTTATTGAAGTGTTTGTGAGTTTCGTTGAGAGCTTTTGTTCAAAAATATAGCCAAAAGTCTTAGCGATAATGTTAGACAACAATCCATTGATTATTATTGTGGTTAAGACAAAGATTGTCAACAATCAGATCCAATCGTTATTTGTGTGAAACGCATCCCAAGACGTGATTAACGCATCGAAACGCGAATCCAATTCTCCGATTGTCTTCAAAAAGTGGTGACAATCGCTTCGGAGACCAAAACAATACAAAAGTGTTATTCACTTCAATCGAAGAGACATTTATTGACATTATTTCGGGAACTAATCGCCAGATCATTGATAACTCGTGCGAAATGATGGCAACACTCGCCTCGTCCTCATCGGTATCGCTGTCGTCGACCTGTTCTCTGTCCACAATCAACGACATTGCGGCCGAACTCATCACTTCGAACTCAGCCAACGGTGTGGCCATTGGCCAGCAGTCGGTGCCATCAATGGCGCCCAACCAGAGCCACAGTCCGCACAACGAGACGAACCACTCGTCGGGACCGCACAGGCATTCGCTGACCTCTCAGTCGCCGCCACTGATCGCGCCGTCGCTCAGCAAATGTCCGCTTTGTTCGGAAGCGTATGTCCAGCCGAAGGTCATGGCCTGTTGTTTCGCCACCTTTTGCCAGACCTGTCTCGAGAAACTGCTGGACGCGCCCGACCGCATCAAGTGTCCCGGTTGTGGCCACGAGTCGCTCCTGCCTTCCAATGGCGTTCAGGGTATGTCATGTTTTCCAATCGATTCTTTGTTTTCAGATTTTATTCCGAATTTTAGTTTAGTTTTCGGTTTTGTTTATCGAAACTAAGTTTTCGCAGTAATTGTGTTCTAAAGTCGAAAAGTGTGGCTAAACTCGAATTTTGTTTTTGTTTTGTGTTGTGAATGCGCGCACCGATAGGTTTGCTGTCAGACTACGCGACTGTCAATATGTTGGAACAAATCGCGGTTCTGGACGCGAGTATCTCGACTTCGGCGGCGATCTCGTGCACCGGCTGTAAGAGCAAAGACTTGGCGGCCGTCGCGCGTTGTTTCGATTGCGCGAACTTCTTGTGCCCGAACTGTGTAATGGCTCATCAGTTTATGCACTGCTTTGAAGGCCATCGGGTCATGACTTTGGGCGATCATCAGCACAAAGACATATCGCATCCGCACCGACCGGTCGTTTGCTGTAAACACTCGGAGGAAATGAAGTATTACTGCCGTTCGTGTGATGTCCCGCTCTGTAAGGAGTGCTGTGTCTTCGACCACCCGAAGGGACTTCACGAACACGAATACCTGTCCGAAGCGGCGCCCAAACAGGTATGACATTCCGTTCCATTGTCTCATTCGAAGCCTTTTTTGTCGACTTTTTATTGTTTTCTTTGTTTTCGACATTTTTGGTGCAATTGTTGTCGTATTTAATTAAAATTGATTTTCGGTTTAAACATAAAATTCTCACTTTTTTTCTGTTTCTGAAATCACTTTTAATTTAATTTTTTGTTTCAATTTTATTGAATATATATTTTTAACGCTTGAGTCGATTCTCGCTTTTCTCGCTCTCTATTCCAACGAACAAATTATTGAACCTTTTTGTTCGTTTCAGATCTCTATCAGTTACCGCTCTGTCCCCCTTCTCACTCACACAACCAGCCCCTCCTCCCTCTCCCCTCTCACTCTCTCTCACCCGAGTCTCTCTCCCTTTCTCTATATTCGTATTACTTATTAGTTTTGTTGTGTTTTTTCTCTCTTTTTATTCCTCTTTTAAGTTCAATAACTCTGTTATTCTGTTATATGTTTTATATATAAAATTAAATTTTTTACTTTTACTTATTATAAGTCTGTGTTTAGCGCTCAGACGCCACTCGAGTGCTGTGTTTGCAATAAATATATTACGAATTGTTTTCTCAATTTTAAATTCAATTTCGATTTGATTGTTCGACTGACGCATAGGTGGAAAGTCTGACCCGAATGGTAGACGAGGGTCGGGTAAAGATGTCCGAATTGAATCATACGCTCAAGACGTTGGACGGAGTGACCAATCGGCTGCAGATGCAGCACCAGAAGGCGCAGCAAGAGATTGCCGAAGCCTATCAGTTCTACCTATCGATGCTCGAAGAGACCAAAATGGAATTCCTCAAAGAACTCGACGACATATTCAACTCCCGAATGGTTTCGCTAACCCTATTGACCTCGAAAGTGGAAGAAGCCGTTCGGAAGACACAACAGATATCGCTGTTTATGGACAGAACCCGAAAGTTCGCGTCTGCGGCGGAAATGCTTCAATACAAGAATGTGATCGACAGTAAACTGCAGGCAATCCTCAACTTCAATCCCGACGCCAACATCCCTTCGCACGAACTCGAGTTCGTCTCCAACTATCAGGCGATTCAGGTATTTGTGTAGACATTAATTGAAGTGATTTAGTGCTGTTTCGCGCAATTCGTTACTAAAAATAATTTGTTTCAGTTTTTCCTTTTGTTGTAATTCTATATCAAATTTATATTTGAGTTTTGTTTTGCTTTGCGTTTAACCTTAAAAATCTGTATTTCTGTTATTGCATTTCATTGAGTGCTCGGTATAGCACAGAAACGCAACGCAAACTCCAGAATTGAGTTCAAGTTCGCATCGATTTAGTCGAAAATAGTTGATTAAAAAGAGTCGTTGATGTCTACCAATGCCAGTGATGTTATATATAGAGACCAGGGATAGGGATATAGCGTTCGTTCCAACCGCTTGAGTGCATGCGTTTTGACGGAAAATTTCCATCCATTGTATGCTATGTTCGGATCTGTATGTTCTGTATGTGCTGTATATGCGCTCTCATGACAGCGTCGATAGAACTTTGTGTTTCAATGTTTCGGTAAACAAACCCAACGCTCGACTCGAACCTCAAAACATGAGAGAACGGAACGGGAGGATAGGGAGGGAGGGCTGGAATTATTTGAATGAGAGAACACCAGACACAAACACAACGGTTAGAGCGAAGGTGTCTGTGCTGTACAGTCTGTCCCAAATTTGAGCTAATATTGCATTCGGATTCTAATCTCTTTGTGTAGTGAAAGCTGTGACTCAAAGACCTAATCCCATCTATCGATACATACGTCTGGCCTCAGCGCTCAGCCAATGGTTTGCCATTGAAAACGAAAAACACAGTTCAGACTCCGCTCTGCTCTCTCTTCTCTATTTACTGCTCTACCAGTCTCTCAGTTCATCTCTCAATTCAATCCAATCCATACCATACCATACCATAGGCCCCAACACTGCCAGTTATAATCAACTATATTTTTCTCAATCCCTCTCTCCTATCACAGTCTCCCTATCTTTGTCTCAATACTCAGTTCCTCTGCTTTACTCTCCATTCCCTCTCACTATCGAACGAATGTCTGTTTTTCTAATAAATAATGTATCGAATACTAAGTCATTGTAAGTCAACATCTCTTGAATGACTCGCAATGTATGTAAAAACAGTTTTAACGAAAACATAAGAATTTCTGCCACAAACACGACATTCACGCGAGTGTTGAGAGGAATGATCGGAAAAATACGCGAAAATATGCCTAAAATGTTGTTTTCCTGTTCGACAAACATTATATCAATTATAAGCACTACTAATAACGAAAGCCTTAATATCTCAATACAATTGCGAATCTGTTTTCCTATCGACATATTTATTGCCTTTGTTTCCCAATTTATGATTTATATTCGATATAAACTTAAATCTATTTTCCCACAAAATAAAAATAAAAAACCAAAAACTGAAGAGCTATTGAACCCAATATTACAAATAGTTGCACTGTTTTAATGCCATCTCCAAACACATAAATTTCTACTACCAGTGCACTACCAATGATGCCTTTCGCTATCAATTCTAACTGCCATTCCGTTTACTAAACGCTTATATCGTCTTTTGATGAGCACTAGTAGTGAAAGTGTTTTTCACATTTCGCAGACTATCGCTTAGTTTTTCTAATGATTTAATATCTAATATGAATTTTTACCCCGGCGCAATTTTCTACATATCGTCTGCCAAATCTTAGACGTTTTTATTACCTCTTTTTCCGCTTTTTTTTTCGTTGAGTTTTTTTTTTTTGGTTTTGTTTTAATTGTTTTTCGGCTTTAATTGTGTGTTTTTTATTGGTTATTAATTTATGGCATTTTTGGGGTTTTTTGTCTGTTTTTATTATTAATGTTATTTTTGCATTATTTAGTCATATAAATGATATAAATATTATTTTCCATATTTAATGTGTTTTTAGATCTAATTCTTATCATCAATTGAGTGCTAATAATGGCTTAAATTTCATTGAAATTCTGTAATATTCTTATTATTCATTCAATATGTTAGTCATAGAATTTCCCCCGATTATTCATTTCTGTGTTATTTTTGGATTAGCTATCTTATTTTTATTCTGTTTTTTTTCGCTGTAAAATAATAGTTATTTTTTTGCAGATATTTTAGATAAGTTTTTTTTATCTCGCATTTAATTTTTGCAACTTACAAAGTGTCTAGTTGCAATCCAATGCATCCCTTTGATTGCATTCACGTTATGCTAATAAACTTCTCTATAATTTGTTTTATTTGCAATTTTTTTTTCTTTTGCTTTTTATTTCTCATCTCATGTCTGCATAAATAGGAATTCATTGACCTTTTTATTCCTTAACTTTTTTAATATATTGCATAAAAAAAAGATGATTTCGATGACTAATTAACTTTTTTTTGTATGTTTTTTCTCTATTTCTTCGTTTACTTCCATTTATATTTGCGTTTTATTTATTATTGATATGTTTTTCGCTACAAAATCGCCTTTAGTTTAGAGTTTGTAAGAGCTCTTTCGGGTTCATTGAGTGGATTTCGATTGAAATTTATTTTTGTTTTTCGATGTTTTTCCCAATAAATGTCTCGCTTTTTGGTTTTGATTTTTTTGATTTTAACTTATTTTGATTGTCTCCTCAATACCTGGTTTCTGAAAAAAAATTCAATTTTTATTTTATTTTTGTTATTTTCAATTTATTTTTATTTATTTTTTAAGTTATATAATGTTTTTGCATAACTGACAGATTGAGCTCTGAATTGTCTTTTTGTTTGACTATTGTTTTTGTTTAATATTGTTTTGTTTTTTTAGTTAATTTTTTGTTGTGTTTTAGGTTTGAATTTAATAATAATTATTATTTATTAATTGAAATTTTGTTGCTTATTTCTGCTTGTTTCAATTTTAGTTTAGGTTTTTATGTTTTGTTTTGTTTTACCAGATTTTGTCGCTATTTAATCAGTGATCGGTTTTAATGACTCAATAGATTTGTGCGAAATATTATGTATTTTAATGTTTAGTTCACTTTTTTCTGTAGAACCAATGCTTTTCTCAGACATTGCCACTAATTGTCTGTTTTTTCCGTTGAATTATATGTAATTTCTGCTATCGATTTGCAAATTGTTTTGAGTCTTTGTTTCCTATTTTCGTCTTTATATCGATATAACGTATTGCGAGTAAACGCCTCATTCGTATGGAGAGTGAAAACGCTGTGGTTAACGTCCGCACCATTAGATTATATGCCCTTTCATTATGACATTATAAGCCCTGTTCTGTAAATGTTTATAAATAAAAGTTTAACTATTCCTTCAAACGTTTGACGTCTTAATGAGATATACGTTTGAATTGTAATCAAATCACTTGAACCACAAGTTTTAAGATAGTAATGCATTTTGTTGTTTGAGTTACCAATTCGAGCCGTTTCTCTGCCCTTTATTCCTGTTGTCAACAATCAAATGAGTTATAGAATTGCTTTTAATAGCACTTTTGAAATAGCAATTAATTTAAGGTATTTTTCGCTGCGTTTTTATTCCGACGTTTTTTTATATTCATTTATATTAATTCATTTGCAAAGACAAGTCGACTCTCTGTTTAGGTTCAAAGTTCTGGCATTACTTGTTGTAAATAATAGTTTAGTTTTTCTTTTTTATATTTTATTTTATTTCTTTCCTCTTAATAGTTCGTTGTCTTTGTTATTATTATTTCTCATTTATCAGTCATTTTTCTCCTTATTTTTTTAATTTTACCTTTTCTTCCCTTTAATTTATTCTAATTTTAGATTATTTTTTGTTTGTTTTACTCTTTTTTCGGTTTTTTTTCGTTTTTTATTTGTCTTTTATTTTTTTGGATCAATTTATTAATAAAATTAATGCGTTTTTTGAATATTGTTTTTTGGTTTGGTTTTGGTTTTGCTTTTTTTTTTGTTTCGATTCCCCTATGCCTGTGCTGCCAGCAAAGCCACTTTTAGGATATACTAGTTCCTTTTTCTCGTTGCTTATTTTATTCATTTTATTCCTCTCCTTCATTGCCGTCCTTTTTTGTCACGCGATTTGAGTTTTTTCTCCTTTTTCGCCAAAACCTTATTATTAAACTCTAATAAAGAGTTCCACGACTTGTGTGAGACTTGTAGAGACGTTTGAATGACTCGTATATTGCGAATAGGGTTTCTTGTGTTGTCGACTCCAATAGAGATAACTCGGTATACAGTATTCGCTATTTATTTTCGTTACATCCACTTTCTGTCGCGTAATTGCGTTCATTAACTGTAGACATAACCACATAAATAGCTATCTGTTTGAAAACGCAATTAAAAATTGAATAATTCATTCCCTATTTCTGTCTGCACTACAACTACTTATCATATTATTCACTCATTTTTTTAATTTATATTTGTTTTAAGTTTTATTAACCGAAAAGTTTTATTAACTTTTTTTCTCTTTCTATTTATCGACTTTGAACTCAACTTTTCTTTATTTTCTTTTAACTCAATTTGTTTTTGTAATTATTTTTATATTATTCTGAAAACTTGTTTATTGTTTATTAATAGTTAAGATCACAATTAGTTTCTATGTTTTTCTTTTCTTATTTCTGATTTAAGAGTTTACCCGATTGTCAGATAACGAAACAATAATTAGCCCTTAATTTAATATTTAATTTAATTGTTTTTCTAACATATTATGGTCTGAAAGGGAAGCATAAAATTCCATTAAAACAATTAAATAAATGCATTATTTTATGAGTTTATTCAACTTAATTGGCGCTTAATTTTTGGTTTTTAATTCTCAATTCACACTCAAAAGTTCAAACAATTAAACTCTTGTTCGGCTTTCCGCCCGAATAGGTCGGCATTCGCAACACATTCGGTTACATACGTTCCTCGTCCAGCGACGGCAAGCAGCCGCCCATCAGCCGCCCGAACGGCCTGTCGTCGTCCGCCATCTACCAGAACGGGTTCGACTCGACGCCCAGTCTCTTATCGAAGCGGTTCGGCTCAAACACAACCAATTCGTGTAACAACGGGTCGTCCGTCTCATCGATTCGTTCGTTCTCTTCCGCTTCAATCACTGATCCATTGAATATGTTTTACGAGAAGTGGTCGATCGGCGGCGGCGGTGGCGGCAACTCCGGCTCATCGCCCGACTCGGCCCTATTCACGAACGGCAGCGCAACCCTAACCGAACAATTCAATGCACTCTCGGATCCCGTCATTGATTTGTCGACTAAACTGATCTCCGCTTCATCTCTATTGCCAATCAAATCGCAGATCAAACGACAAAAAATGATCTATCACTGCAAGTTCGGCGAATTCGGGGTTATGGAGGGCCAGTTCACCGAACCCTCAGGTAATGCACTCTTTGTTTATTTGTCGCGCATTTTGTTACTCTTTTTTCAGATATTTTCGTTCGTTTGAGTTCTACAACCTTTAGATCAAAATATAAATAAATTTTTGTTTTTGTTTCACTAATTAATTGTTTGTTTGCTTTTCGCACCGGAATAGGGGTTGCAGTGAATGCGCAAAACGACATAATAGTCGCCGACACTAACAACCATCGAATCCAGATCTTCGACAAAGAGGGCCGATTCAAGTTCCAGTTCGGAGAGTGCGGCAAACGGGACGGTCAGCTCCTCTACCCGAACCGGGTCGCGGTTGTTAAACAGTCGGGCGATATCATAGTTACCGAACGCTCGCCCACACACCAGATCCAGATCTACAACCAATACGGACAGTTCGTTCGTAAGTTTGGCGCCAATATTCTGCAGCACCCGAGGGGTGTCACCGTTGACAATAAGGGTCGTATCATTGTTGTCGAGTGCAAGGTATGGCTCCATTTGATCTGATTCTCGGTTTATGCGTCTATTGATTAGATTAGTTATACAAATATTAAACCATTATTTGTTTTATTTAAATATGAAATTTATGTTTTAATTGCAAAGTTAGTCATAGTTTACGACTTATATTATATTCAAATCATAAACAATTGTATTTTTAAATTTTATGATGAATTTCGATATTAATATCGTTTCGACCCGTTTAGGTGATGCGAGTGATTATCTTCGATCAGGTCGGGAATGTGCTGCAGAAGTTCGGCTGCAGTAAGCACTTGGAGTTCCCGAACGGCGTAGTCGTGAACGACAAGCAGGAGATCTTCATATCGGACAACAGAGCCCATTGCGTCAAAGTCTTCTCATACGACGGAAACTTCTTGCGCCAAATTGGCGGCGAAGGGCTGACGAACTACCCGATCGGGGTCTGCATCAACGAGGCCGGAGAGATCCTCGTGGCCGACAACCACAACAACTTCAACATTACGATCTTCACCCAAGACGGGTGTCTCGTCAACGCACTCGAGTCAAAGGTGAAACACGCCCAGTGCTTCGACGTCGCCCTCATGGACGACAACAGCGTAGTCCTGGCCTCCAAAGACTACCGCATTTACATCTACCGATACCTACAGCTGCAGTCGTTGGCCGCAGCCGTCGCCGCCTCTGGTATTTGTTAAGTGTTTTTCTTATCGACAAAAACACCAAAAAACTCTTGTTTTTCACAACAATGTCTTCGTTTTTTTGATAAGAGTTTTCGATTTCGAAGTTTTTTTTTCGATTCATTCGATTGTTTTATTTTTCGGGTGTCTTTCGAATCTTGTTTTTTCTATTGACATTGATTTGCATTGAATTATATTTCCATTTACTCCGATATTGCGATCAAACAGAGCAGACAATTAGCATTAGTAGCGGTTTTCGGCCGACAATTATCCTCAAACGAGACCAAAAACACGCATTGAATTTGAATTTGTTTTGAATGTCATATAAGAAGATATTTTGAATATTATTTTTTAGCCCCAAAACTGATCGTTGAAATTGATTATTAAAATGACAAAAACAAATACTTTATTCGAATTAAGGGATCAATTATTAAATTATAAACACAATTAACAAAATAACTTATTATTACATTTAAATTAATTATATTATTGATTGCGTTTTTTCCACGTTTTTTAATTATTATTTATTTTTTTATATAAATACTAATTCATAAGAAAATGAGAGTTAAATCACATTTTTTTTCTTCAAATGTTGTCTCACATTAATCATCACTTTTTTTTCTTATTATATTTGGTTCGGATTTTTTGCAACTGAATAATTGAAATATTCTATTTGAAAGAGACATTTCTATTTAAATTAAATAATTATTGAGAAATTTTATTCAAATCACAAATTTGTTGTCCCTTTAGCTGAAAGTGTGAAATAATAATAATAATAATAAATCTGTAAATCGGAAAAAGCGATAAATACGCGAAACGCAACGCAAAATACATAATACGTTTTGATATGACATAACAGCGTAAATGTTTAGCTGAAAATTGAAAGCAATAATTGAAATATTAATTTGAAAGTAATGATTGGTTTTTGTTAGTCGAGTGTCTACTCATTCAATACGATTTGATTGAGATTTTGAATTTTGAATTTGAATTAGGAATTGAAGCCAATCACTGATTGATATGGATTTTTTGATAATTGTTATTATTATTGATTAACTATTATATCATGATTTTTCTGGTCTTTTTTTCGCCACTTTTTTTTAAATACATTTCTTTTTTTGTTTGTTTTATTATTCGCTATTATTAGTGATTTTTTTGTTTAGTTTAGTTTAATTACTTTTGAAAACACAAAAACAGAATTACATTTAATATATTTGATTATTAATTAATTGTAAAAAAACGTATTTATATTTATATACATCGCTAGTCAATCCATTTGAATAACACGTGAGACAGTGACCAACCAATCGATTCCTTTCTTATTATTTTCTTGTCTTTAATATTTGTGTCCATTTTTTGCCCATAATTTCTATCAGTTTTTGCGCTTTTTTTTGTTTTGTTTAAGTTTTTGAATAGTATTGCGCTTTTTTCGAAGTTAATTATTATTATTATTAGTTTTTTTTAATTATTGTTTTTTATACTAAGTTATTGCTTATTGATTGTAATTTCAAAAACAACAAAAATAATTGTTTCTAAACAATTGGCATTACTATAGCATTAATTGATAGCATTTTTATGATTATTACCGATATTTATGTCTTCTATTTGCTAGTCATCGCTAACTCACCACAAAAATTGCTAAATATTTTACGCGAATAAAACTTTTGAATTAGTTTTTTTTGTTTTTCACCCCTTTGTTGTTGTTTTTTTAATTTTCACATCTTTTTGGTCTCAATTTGTCATTTTTTATAGAGTTTTTTTTCCTCTATTTCTCTTAGATTTCCTAAAGAAAGTGCGAAAATTTACACTCAATTTGTTTTTTTTTCTGTTTTTTATTCATCGATTATTAAATTTTTGCTGTTTTTTCTTAACTATTTTTTTTAGATTATGATTATTACTATTAATTAATTATTATTATAACTTCGTATATATTATTAGTTAAGAGCTTTCACTTGAAATACCATTTTTTTGTTTAGTTATTATATTTAAACATATAATTAGTTTTTTTTTGCTGTCCGTCGTTATGAACAAAAAATGTTTTTTTGATTTTTCAGTTTATATTATTTTTTTTGAATTATTGAATTAAATATTTTTCACAAAACCGTTAAAGAGTTGGTTATTATCGATATTATTATTATTATTAACTGCAGTTATAATTTGTTTATTTATTAATTATTATTATTATTAATCCAAAACATCATTTATTTTATTTGATCTCAAGAATTGATTTCAATTTAGTTATTAATTATTTTGAAAACGACTAAAAACTAATAGATTTTAACCGTTTTTTGTCCCCTTTATTGTGTAGAATAAAAGGCAATTATTTTTTATTATCAAATTATTTGATGATTTAGTTATTTTTTCTTTGTTAAGTAGTTTCTGATTTGGCATTTGTTTAATTCAAATCTGATTTAATTGAAAGTCAACTGTTTTTTTAGTTTATGAGCGAAACCAAAATTTGTTTAAAAGATTTTTTTCATTGCGATATATATCTCCCGAAACCAAAATTTAGATTAATTTCTAACAAATATTATCTGTGTTTTCAGTTTTCAGCAATACTTTTAAGATTAGATTTTTTTTGTTTAATTATTTAATTGAATTTTTCTTCTCCCTGTTTAGAGCTTTTGTTTTTTTGATAGTTTTTAGAAAACATTATTATTTATTCGGTTAAAGAATTTTTTTCACCGAATTTTTTGTTTTGTTTTTAATAATTCTTTTGCTGAAAATTTGTGTCATTTTTATGATTATTTAGAATTTGTTTATTTAATGGAATCAAAAATTTATTATTCCGTTTATTAATATTATTATTAATTATTATTATTAATTATTAATTATTATTAATTCATAGACTACTTAATACGAATTGAAATCAACTTTTTATTTAATTACTATTATATCCAAGACTTTCATTGATTTACTATTACTGCCAATTGATTGTAACAATTATTATATCATTTTTTTTAATTATAAATTATTTTTAAGACACTATTATTTTGTTTGTTAATTATTTGCATCAATTATTTGTATTAATTATTTAATTACAAAAAAAAACAGTTTTTTGTTTCTCTTTTTTATTTTGTTCCTCTGATTTAATATCGAATTTAATTATTATTTGATTATTATTTATACTAAAGATCTGTTCTAATCATATTCGCAAAAATATTATTATTATTATTAAAATTATTATTTTGTTTTGACACCAAATGTATGATTCGCTGAATTTGTTTTTGTTTTTGAACCGCTTTTTTTGATTAATAATTTGCACTAAATTTTTGTCTTTTTTTTTTAATTTATTCAGATGTCATCGGAATTTGATTATTACTAATAATTCTTTTTATTGATTATTGGTTTTAAAGCAATTCGCAAAGAATCGACACTTTTGTCTCACATCAGGATTTAGAAACAATAAGTAATTCCAAAGCTTTTCAAATTGAATACAAATTATTATATTTTATCTCCGATTACAAAGTGTTTGATAAAAGTTTTTTTTGTTAAATATTTAGATTTTTTGTTTTTTAAGTAAATAGTGAATGACATGAATAATAAGAATTATTTCTATTAACGACAAAATACAAACAAAAAAACATATATTCAGTATATTTAACGAATAGATATTTTTGCATAACATTTGAATTTGTATTTAAAATATTTATTTATATTATAATTATTACTGTTTTTTATTATTGATTATTTGATTCTAATTAATGCCGTAATTATTAGTTGAAACGATTGTAATAATAATTATTATTTTGTTTG
>JAQIYC010000181.1:0-17574 GCA_034699545.1 Porobelba spinosa
GCCAAAAAAGTACAAAATTACTCTATTTTTTACTGATTTAAACTGCATTTAAGTAAATTAACTGAATTTAACCGAATTTGAACTAAATTAACACTAAAGTTAGCTAATTAACTAGATTAAAATCGGATTTAGCACCAATTTAGGCAAAAAAGTAACAAAATTTAATGGCCGCCGAAGGCAGCCGGCAAATTTGTAGGGGAGGTTCTCGTCGCGGCTTAAAATCCAAGGAGGTCAAATTTTCAATTCTGGAAGGGGGTTGACGGGCATGACTCCCCATTCGATATTCTTGTTTTGCATTATATGTTATAAGATTGTTTTTATATTTCTATTAAATAATTAGTTTAAAATTATGCATAATGAAAATATTTTGAAATTAATAATTTAGATTGTTAAATATTTAATAAAATTTGATTATTTTAACATAACAGAAGTTTTGTGATATTATTAATTAAACGCACAGTTAGTAAAGCTTTTAAAAGATAAAAAATAACGCTTTGAATTAGTGGCTGATAAGCCAATTCTGCAAAGGCCTGGGCATAAATAATCACCTTGTTCCCCTCTTTTTCCCCATTTTTTGAATTTATGCAATATTTGTTTGTATTTTGTGTTAAAACAAAATGTTATACTTTATAACTCATTTAACAAATAAATAAATAATAATTTAGACACAAATTACAACTACAGCCTAAATAAGTCTGACTGACCTTTAAAGTAAGCACTGGTATGTCTATCGACCGGTTGTTCAGTGAAGCAATGTTTTCAGTTAGAACTCAATTCTCGAGAATTAAGACCAGAATAAAGAGCAATACAATATAACATCAATATAACTGATCTTTCAAAGAATAACAACTATATATTTTTCAAAATCTCTTATAAATTTCAATTGACCAGTTTAAATTGCAATGTAATATTGATCCAGCGCAATTACGTTAAAATTAAGTAATAATTTCTAAAAGTGATGTCTAAAAGTTTTTTTGACAAAATTGTTTATCTGATTCATGAATGCTATGCATTATATCATATATAATATAAATAAAATATAAATTAATAATAACAATAAAATGAATTAAAGCAAATACTTTATTATAATATTAAATAAAAGCGAGAAAAGAGCAATCAATGAACTTTATTGATCCAACTACTGCTTGTGCAGATTTTCAGTCTACAGTAGTCATATGGAAGGGTAAGGATGACTCTTTTTTTAATTAAAAAATAATAATTTCAAGGCAATGCAAAGTTCTATACATACATTAATTTTATTTTTGCGTAATATTTAGCTAGATTAATTGCAAGCCTTATAATTAGATTAAAAGTTTTTTAAATGCAAAGGCGTTTTAATTCAATTAAATTGAAACACTTATCGCTAATCGAGTTAAACTCAATGATATGTAATTATTATATTAATTATACGAATAAAATAAGTAATAAAAATGAGATTAAAGACGCAAATTATAACTTATTCTGCGATATAACCAGTGTTTGCGTTCGTAATGTTTATGAAATCCTAAAAACAGGTCTTTTTAAACCATTAGTTATTAAAAAAAAGTTTTGAAAATAAATAAATAAATAAATAAAATAAAAGTAATGTCAAACTCTGTCAAACAAATTATGTGTGAAAAAGTTTAAACGTTTTTCGCTATAAATTTATTAATCAGATTATTATAAAAATCCAACAAATTGTGATTACAAGGTCTGCAAAAATGGATTTTTTGTCGAGAATGTGCAGAATGGAAGAGAATTTTTTTTTAATACAAATTTTCTGTATATAAGGTATACAATACTATACTCTCGATATAAAAGCTAGAAATAGCGAAAACGCATTGCTATTTGAAAAAAGTTTAGATTTTGTTCCTCAGCTGATCTCAAGTATAAATTAATTGAATTTAATTGAAATTATCAATTAGTCCTTAGTTTAATATTTCTATAGTAGAAATTCTTATTTAATAAGATAATTTATTTATGATATATTAATGATATTTATTATAATAAGTTATTAATAATTCAATGTTAAACTAATTTATGAAAATTAAGATAAATTGTGATATAAAATACGGAAAAGTTATTCAATAAATGCATGTCTGAAGTCCATCAAAGCTATGAGAACTGATAACTCGGTTTTGTGTTTCAAATTGGAGCTAAGCTTGAAAGATGAGCGCTTAATAAAATCAATTTAATTTGATCCACTTGCTCTACATTTATGAAGCGTTAAATATTAAATCTCTAATTAGTTACTCTATTGAGTGTTTTGTTTAAATTTTGAGTTTATTCTACGATAACGTTCGATAAAATTGTTTATTATTTACTAGAAGTTTGTGAGGAAACAGTTTATAAATTCATAAGTAAAACAAATTTTTAAACCAGAACATTTGATTAGAGAATCTAATTAAAACTGGATTTAAAAAACAGTTTTGACTCAAATCATCAATAATCCAAATTTAAAAGAATTGCTTATTTATTGAATATTTATTTAAATATCAAAATTCAATCTGAGTTTAGATATGTGTTTTAAAAAGTGTTGAAATTAAACACTAAATGCTCTCAATTCGAGCAAATCCTTGACATTTGTAAACATCTTTATAAGTCGATTCGTGTCTAAAGTTTTATATATTCAACAAAAATATGATTTATATATTAATAACAAAATTCAGTTTGAAATCAAACTAACGATTCTGTTATCGGATGACTAACTCTTTGCTAAAGAAATAAATAATTAATAATTATTGTGAAACCAAAGTGAATAACATTGAAAAGCAACACAATATTGATGTTTGTACTCGACTTTGTCTGAAATAAATTTTATATTTTTAAACAACTCTAGAAAACGGTTTAAAAGAATCGAGAGATTGTTGAGTAAATGTAAATCTCTTTATAAATAGATTAAGAAATGTTTGCTCTTCACCCAAAAGCGCATTGAATTGAAGCCAATGTAGGGTTGAGTCGCAAAACTGCGAATCATATCAATTGTCTAGTATTAGCCATCACTGCCAGAGTTCAATCACTGCCATAATCCGAATTTAATTCTGTGATACAATACATTGTATTGTACACAACAAGTGATCGTTATTTTGAATTTTTCTCAATTTTGCTCAAATTTAGTTACAATTAAAAATAATAAATAAAATCGAAAAACTGCCGCAAATAATGACGATCTCAATGCAAAAGAAAATCCTAATTCTTGTCTGTGGTCTCATCGAGAACTTACTTTTCAGCGGAACAGTGTTCGGATGGCCAGCACTTTTCTACATGCTCAAAAGTGAAGGCATTTACGAACACCTGTGCCTCAGCATTGAAAACAATCCGCAATTCGTTCCCAACTCTACTCTTTTTGACAGTCTGGCCCAAACGGATGACTCCATCAATGAGATTGACTCCAATTCTTCGGATATTAATAAATATTCGAAATATGAAGAATCGATTGTCAATACGACTGTATTCAATGACATTCATGTAAGTTCTTAAACTAATTCTTTATTGCTGGGTTAGCCATGGAGAATCAGGCTAAAATTTTCAGCTCTAACTCCATCTGGGACCTTTCTTTAAAAATGTTGGCCAACGAATTCAGTATACCTTATATAAAAATGGTGTAAATTTAATAAAATTAAAGTTAAATTAGTTTAAATCTAATTAAATTTGCTTAAATTAGTTTTAATTAACACACCTTTAATTGTGGCTTTTGAAAACAGCATAGCTTTTTGACAAACAAATTTAAGGGGAAATCCGCCATTGTGCTTTTGAGCTACCCCCCCCCCTCGCCCTTAACTCCTCTAAATTTTGACAAAACATTTACTCTTCTTTCAATACTCTGACCAGACGGACCTTGGCCAACCCCCGATTTATTAATTTTTATAACTAATATAATTTATGTAAGAAAATAAATTTGCTTAATTAATTTATACTAAAAGATTAAAGTTTTTACTAAAATAAAACTTTAAAGGGTAAAGAATGAAAAAACAAAAAATATGTTTCAGCGATGTATTATATTTCAATGCAAAAGCTATTTGCAGAGCTATGAGTCTAACCATAATTTCTTTATAAATGTCGATGTGTAAAAGGTTATTCTAAATTGGACATTGCTATAGTTTAGGAATTTTATTTTAAAATACTCTTCAGATTTCGAAAACTAGTATAATTCAAAAATTCAATATTCCTGTAATTTTATAGTTTTTGGGTTTAAATGGATTTATTTAGAGAAAAACATCAAAAGCTTCAAACTTTACGCTCTATTTATTCTTTAGAGTAAGAATTTGTTAGAATCTGGTATTTTATGAATTTTTAGTTATATTTTTAACATTTATAGCAAAATAAATTACTTAAGAATAAAAGAATCACTTAGGAATATTTAAATTAATCAAAAAGCTATAATTATAAAATTTAATTCCTATAATTTTAAATGATTAACTTAAATATATACACAACTAAATTTTTAACAAATTTAATTAATTTAATATTAATTTATATAATTTAAAATTAAATCTCTTTTGTTAATTTGTTAATTTTATTTTAACTGCAAATTTCTTAAGGCTTTAAGAATTATATAAAAACAAAATACTTTGACGTAAGAAACAAAAACAAAACCAAATCAGATAATTATATTTGAAGTAATTTTGATTTTCAGATAACACAGGATTGTACGGCACAGGAAAATATTCTAAACTTGGCCTATACTATAGGAATATTCTCAATGGGATTCACTTCATTTATTTGGGGCTTTCTGTTGGAGACCTGGGGTCTGAGGATTGTCAGAATATTATTGAAGTAATCAAATTGTTTATATCAATACAGTATCGAATAAAAGCAATAAATGTCTTAATTGTGTTTCAGTGCTTTGATAACAATTGGATGTATTTTACTTTGTCTGACGAGTAGAGGTTAGAAACGATTTTGCAATTCATTTAAATTCAGTTAATATATTGTCTGCTATGGACTAACTTATATACGCATTAATTTGTGCTTGCACATACAGAAAGATCGCACCTGATAGTGCCGGCTATAATACTGTTGGGCTTAGCAGGCGTTCCCCTACGCATCGCAAACATGCAAATCGCGGACTACTTCCCGTCGAAGAGGTCAACAGTGATCACCTTCTTTAGCGGCGCCTTCAGTGCGTCTCCGATAGTGTTTGTAATTCTCAAATACAGTTACGATTCGGGCGTTTCCTTCTCGACTGTGATATTGGTTTTGGTGGTTCTGAGTCTACTTATGCTTCCCTTCACTTTCCTATTACTGCCGGCCATTAGCGTTACCAACAATGAGAAGATTAAGACTAATATTAAAACTAATATTGAACTCAATTCATACGATAACTCAAAAGAAAAGGAAAATTTGGCCAAATTTACGAACGACTCGAATGGAAATTCAAACATCAAATCCGTTACCAACGGATCGAATGGCAAAACAAATGGAAAAACGTATGAAAACAATAATGGAGTGAAAGACGAAGAGGAAGAAGTGTTTATTAAACCACAAGAAATCATTGCTCAACCCGTGTCTAACTGTGAAGATAATGTGCCATTAGGTGTATCTCTTTGGTCCTGTGCTTTCACTTTACATCAGTTATGGTTCTCTTGGCTCAACACATATGTAAGACAAAGAATATATTCGAAAATATTAATTAAATTTGATTTGATATCTATTTGCGGATCAGATGGTCCTCTACTCCGGATCAATGAACCTATGGTTAGATAGAGTGACGACCGACACCTCCATTGCGGGCGGTTTTACCGAAACGTTTGGTATAGTCCAGGCGAGTGCTCTCATCATAGCCCCGATCGCCGGACTCTTTATGGACCGGAACATCCGTCGGGCCAACAAAGACTCGGATTTGTTTAAACGCAAACTAAGTCGCGCGCAGTCGGGCTTTTGGCCAATTCTGGTCACCACTATTGTACTCACAATTGCAGTCGTTTGTCGATTCTTCAACACTTCCGGTGCTGTCTATAACTCAATTATCTTCATAACATTGTTGCGATCATTCTTAGTCGCCGTCGCCTCAGCCTATCTTCGCATTAGGTATTCAAACATTCAATTAATTAGAAAACAAAACAAAACCAAATACTTGAATACCGAATGTGTTCTGTTGTCTACATTAGATTCAATGGAAATCATTTCAATCGCTTGAATGGCATAATGTGTACGACTAGTGCCGTCTTCTCATTACTACAGTTCCCGCTATTCGTTTGGGAATCGCATTCACATATTCACGCCTTTTGGGTATAACTTAATTAATGCATTTTAGAGCTAAACTATTAATTGATTTCGACTCTAATCACTCGATTAGGTGAACATGTTTTGTGTCGTCGCAACGATTGTCTCGTTTCTAAATCCGTTTTATTTGATTATAACTCCACTTCAGAAATATCTTCTGCGAAGAGAAGAAGACTTTGAGAGGAAATCACGAGTGAATTGAATCGCAATTAAAGTCAAATCATGTTATAGTTGGCACTCAATGTTGTTTCCGATCCAACTCTAAAACACGTTTTGTTTTTAAATTAATTATTTTCTATTCTTATCTATTCTTATCAATTAATTTCCGTTTCGATCGATAATAAGTCTTTCAAAACAATATTGGAATCACTTTTGAAACCGAATGAGACATTCATTTGATTAAATTGAAGACTTGGAGAGAATGTTAGATATATTCACACATTATTTAAATTTTAACAATCAATTCAAAAATAAATCCATTTTAACTCAAATTTTGTCTTAAACTTAAATCACAATTATATAGATTTTGTTTGACAGGAATTCGAAATTTTTCAGATTTAAAGTTGAATTCATTTAAATAAATAAATATAAATAACTTAACAAATGCTCATATCTGAAAAAAACCTTTAATCCGGTTTGTTTTTAATTGAGGAAAAATTTTAGGCTATTAACTTTAATTTGACATAATTATTCTTGATAATTAGTAGAGCTAGGTACGAGAACGAGAATATCGAGAATTCTCGATTTCTCTAAAACAACTAATAATCAATTAAAAAACGTTAAAATTTAAGATAAATGATTAATTATGTATCAAATAAAAATGTATTGGCTTCTAACTAATTTAAAAAATATTAACTGCGGGTATTTAATTAGTAAAAATATTTACTATTAAACATTTATTTAACAAAAATATGTAACTTAGATTAAAAGCATATTTTTACTATAATTAATAAAAATTAAATAATTTTGATTGAATAATGTTTTGCTAATTAACATTTTACCAAGCTAACATTTTCATGCATATATCAGTAATTTTGGTCAAAAATATTTTAAAACTAAGCGTATCTAGTTATATTAATAATTGCATTCCTAATTAAAAATTGACACACAATTCCCTGCAATTATTTTTTTATATAATTTTGCTGATATTTTGTCTAATTTACACTTTAATTGTACCTAGATGCAATTGCACTTCTTATTAACTTATATACACTTGCATGAAATTTGAAGTAGGCAAACCCGTAATTTGTCTAATTTCGAGAATTCTCGATTTTGTCGAAAATGGGTGTTCGAGAATCGAGAATTGATAATCGAGAACCGAGAGCTCATTCTCGGAAATAATTAGTTCAATTCTTATTTTATCATTAAATCACTTAAAGTATGTTTTTATTTGATATCAACATTAATAGAAAATATTTTTACAAAATTAATTAAAATAAATTTTTAAATTTCATCGACAAATAGTAAAAAAGCGTAATATTCATAAAACTAATTCATAATTAAATTTAAAATTAATCAAAAGCGCAAACCATTAGAGTTAGAGAATAAGTACTTGAATCTTGTGTCGAAACCGAAATGTATTTAATATAGACTACAGTATATCCATCTTCTGATGAGTCAATGGAAATGATTGACTCAATAATTATCGAAAAGATATGGATTTTTGCGAAATATATAAACAAGACTTAAATTACAAAACATTTTAAACATCACAATTGAATTAACAAAATAATCACAAAATGAATAAATGCCTTAAATATTAGAAAATCGAAAAACAGTTGTTTTGAGTCGAACTGTCGCTACAATTGTCGACTATTTTTAGGTATTCATTCGACTTATTGTTAAATTGACTTAAACTTGACTTGAGTTGAATTTACAATAAGTTTCGCATACAGTAAAGTGCTAGTATACCGTAATTAACACCAGGTATAATGAATATTCGCTCACTATGAACATGACCATTTAATACCTGTATGAGAAAACAGCGCTAAAAATAATCCGGTATAATAAACAAATATTCAAGATCTTTGTGTTCATTATAATAGCACTTTACTGTAATTGACTACTTTATAACAGTTTAAAAATACTTAATCCATTAATTGATTAATTAATTGAATCGAATTAAACATAATTTTGTTATAACTTATAACTAATATGTATAACATTTATAGAAATGAATGAATGATTGTAACGAACTGTAAGGACTGAATGATTGAAAGGCTTAACCCTTTGGTCTTCTATAAGAGAAACTCAAATTTTGTCATTATTTGAGTCAAACAGACGTTTAGTTAAGAAATAGTTTTCAATAAATTGCAAATCCTTTTGTCGACTCTCTATGTTTGGCCGCAACGGCATAAACACGTATTTCCATCTCATCATAAAGTTATGGATCAGATGTATAGCATACGGACCACCATTCCAGTCATCACTAGAATAGTGAAACTCAGGCCAAATCGGGATTCCCGACAACATATCGCCTAAACGTATGATACTCTGAATGCCTTTTAACGCCATTACAGTTATATCGAAACCCTTTTCGAAAAAGAGTTGATAGAAAACGGGAAGACATCCCAAATCTATTAACCATTTTATTTGGTTATAAGAGCCACCATTGGTGGCGTTGGCCAGAGCCCAGGCGGCCTCCTTCCGGGTTCTCAACTCCAATCCAGAGAGGGATAGTATGTCAAACAAAATCGGAAATATATTGGCGTTAATGACGGCTTGAATTTGGTCGGTATTACCGGCCGTTATGTTCGATATAGTCCAACACGAGTTCTTCCGAATTCTTTCATCCGAATGCGACAACAGGTGCTGAAGACGCGGCAAAACATTGCAATTCAGAATGACTTGGGTTTGTATGTCATCGCCCGTTACTATTTCGCCGACGGCTTTCAACGCTTCCAACACTACCTCTTCGTCCGAATGTATCAGTAGTTCGACTAATTGCGGACTAACGCCAGAACATATCACCTCTTGAATCTGCCAGTGCTCGTGGCTCAGGCATGAGAGCGCCGAACAGGTGTGGATCAACACTTCGCTATCATTATAGGAGAGAAGTCGCGCCCAAACGGGTAGAACGAGTTGATAGAAATTGGTTGAGTCGGGCGGGGGTTTGTGGCGACAGATGCCAGAGAGCGCCCACACTATCGCCCGAAGAGTTGACATTTGAGAACATTTGTCGAGTAATCTATAAATGCATTCAATTGTTTAGAATTAATAGCAAAAAGAGTCGACCGAACGGACCGAATGAGAGCCATAAGAGCGCAATAAGAGTCACTCAACAAGATATCGCGACATTCGACTGAATCGGCGGCGATGTTGGCCAGAGCCCAAACGGCCGAATCTAGCACTTCCTGATTAGTCGACTCCAGTAGATGTATGAGAACGGGTATAGCGCCGGCCTCTACGACCGCCAGAGTCTGCATATGTGTGCCGACGGCTATGTTGGCCAAAATGGTGGCCACATCTGACTGAAGCGCCGAATTGTCATTTCTGTTGAGAATCTCAACAAAACGCGGAACTACTCCGCTCTGAATGACCGAATCGATCGGTGCGTTCGGGACTGGACATCAAAATCACGATTTATTCAATAATTGTTAGAATTCTAATAAAAAGATTAATTTTTTCAAACCTTTTGACATAAGTTTTCTAAACTCTTGAGTTGCGATCAGTTGTTGTTCGATGTCTTCGGTGTAGAGCGCGGACACCATCTCATGAGTGATCTCTGACTCAATTGTTATGGCATTCATTTGACTCGTTATTGAATTAATTGAATCCATAATTGACTTAAAATCAATTAAATCTCAATTTATGTGAATTAAAAGTTGAGAACAATTTGATTGAAATGTTAATTAATGACAAAAAGTGGCGAATATTGTCGTTATGTTTGACTGAATGAGTGCTTAACTGTTGGACAGAATATCGCAAATCAAACGATATTTTGAAATAATTAGTCAAAACATTGAATCCATTCGTCAATCAATCAATGCTTACATTATTTAGTCATTATTTGTTTTTTATTCATTTATTTATTAGAAAATCATTTAAATCTTAAATAACTGTATTTTGTTAATATAATTAAATGTCCAAGTTTATTTCATTTTGAACAATTATAATTGACGTTAAGTGAAAATTAAAAGTTAGGTTTCTTTTTGTCTTTAAAATAAAATAATATTTACTTTGCTTTTGATGGATAAGATTTAAATTTGAATTAAACTAATGATTTATTTTTTATTATTCAAATTATGGCTTAAATGTTTCGAATATATTATACATAAAATTTGAATAAGCCAGGCATAATTTGGTAAAAATAAGAAATTGTGTTAATTGTTTCGAAATGATATAAATATTAAGACCAATCAAACTGTACAATAAACTTGATTAAAATCCTTTCTGGATCAAATACAACGTATTCATTGAAATAAAGGTTCGAAAACTCAATTCTCGGCTCATTGTCTTCTATTGTCTTTCCCGCCGGCACTTCGACGTTGCCATCAAAAGTGAACTGAACGTTAGGGTCGGGTTTGTATTTGCCGAGACCTTTGACGGTGTTGTAGTTGTCCGGTGCGGATGAATATGGTTTAGGGTTTCCAGTTCTATACCTATAATTGATGTCAAATTTTACACAAAGTTTTAATTTTATTCAATAATGTGTTTATGCATTACATTGCGCCCAAAGACACTTCGCATAGTAATAAAATTCCAGAACCTTTTTGGTCGCAATAATTGCAACTTTTTGTCACTCTATCGGCAAAATATATTCCGTTTCCGAACTTAAGATTCTCTTTAAAAGAAAGTTTGAATCCATTGGTGAGAATTCCGCTTAAATTCGAGCACTTAGTCCCGTGCCATAGCAGACGTCGCCTTTGCTTATCGTAGCCGCAGTCGACAAACATTTTTTCCTGATCTTTGCGATAAACGCTGTAATACTTTCTAATTTTGATGGCCTTCTGTCCCTCAGTCTGACTGTTGTCGAAGTAGTTCTTAATAAGCATAGCATCGGATGAATGATTCAATAGTTTTATAATTTGGTTTAAATGCGACAAATATTTCGCATCCCTTTCCTCAATGCCTGTAATTTGTATGAACTCCCGGAGCGAACAATCATTTAAATGCAATGGCTTCGAGATGTGGGGAATAATGACCTGTCGGTGGTTTACACAGAAGACTAAACCACTTAAATCACCGCAATTACAAAAGCCATTAAAATTAGTTATTTCTTTGTATTCGTGTTCCGAATGTTTGCCATTTCTAAAGCAATTCTCACAAATGATTAATTGTTGGCTCAAATCACAAGTCAAACATTGAAATACAGTTTTATGTGTATTCCAAACTTCTTGACACGATTTATCACATCTTCTCACTTAAACATATTTAATAAAAACAATTAATTTAAGTTTAATTAACCAAACATTAAACTTACCGTTTGAAGGCATTTTCAAATCGCCAGTCATTTTAGATATTTGTATTTAATCTTTCATTTTTAAAATTCTTATATTAATTATAAATTTTATTATTTATTTATTTTTTAAAGAAATGAACTTAAAATTAAGTGGAAGAGAATCTCAATTGTCAATCAAATATAATTTTATTTAAATATTTGGCAATCTCTGCAGATTAAGTAAATTAAGTTTATATTAAATATATTTGGTGTCAAAATATATCGATTAAATCAGAATTTTATTCGTGTTCTACAAAAGAGATACAGTTTTTGTAAGGAATCAGATAGAGTATCAATTGTACTGTTTTATGTCAATTACAAACCAATGGCAATACATCCGTTAATCAATACAATCGATTAAAATATACTCTCTTTTAAATCATAAATACTTATCAAATAGACATCGTTTACAAGAAGTCTTGAAGTTAACAAATTTTAAGAATTTTAAGATTAAATAAATCAAATTAAATTCAGATTGTTTCAAAATGTTTTAACTGAAAGATTCTCAGGATCAATATAAAAGACGGAAGAAAAAACTGCTTTAAAAAATTAAAATATCAAATAAATTAATTGAGATGATTATTACTAGTGTTTAGTAATTTAAAACTTAAACATTTTGCGCAATTAAATAATATTTATATATCTATTTAAAATGTTATTTTATTCTAAATATCAAATTCATTCAACGTTTTAAATGATGTTTAATTTTTTTGGAAATTTAATTATAAATATATAAAAAATTATGAATTAATTATTTAAGCGATAAATTAGAATTAATTAAACATAAGTTTTATAATAACGAGTTTGTGTGAAAGGCTTGTATTCTTCGGGAATCGGTGGGGACTTATAGTTGGGATCAGTAGATATCTGTGGCTGAGACGGAATATCTCGGTAATTGGTTTGGCCTCTATTGGCCAATTCGATTGATTTGGATTTTAAACTATCAAAAAGTTGTTTTTGTGCCGAAGGGTTTAGCTCTAGTTTTTCAAACTGTTCTCTCAAATCAATCGGTAAAGAAATACCCTTTTCGGGCGACTCTTCGATTGCGTATCTATAAACGGGTTGAGCTTCAGGTCCCTCCAGATATAGACCCGATCCACGACTTCCTTCCCTTCTATCTTCAGAACCTGCGTACTCGACGTGAGGAACGGCATGTTGTTGTGGCGCAGACACTAATCGGGAATGTCTTGTGTCCAGATTAGGTGCAGATATTTGATAGAGAGCCTGTGCGGGTGGAGGGGGAGGTGGGGGCAGGTACTGTTGAGGTTGAGGTCGGTGTGAAAGAGGAATAAAGTGTTGCATTTGTGGCGGCAGTTGTTGTGGTCGAGACAATTGGTGCAGATTCGGTGGCAATTGTTGTTTTGGAAGCTCTAGAACAGGCTGTGCTATAGGCCTGGGTGAATCGTACTCGCGCTGTGAGGGTTGAGGCGGGAGATGGCGGCTATAGTCTTCTAAGTGACGGTTTGATTGTTCGGGCACTTGACTGATAGTATGGGAAAGAGGTTCTGGTCTTCGGGAATGTGGTTCTACTGATAAGATATATGGCTTTTCTTGTCGACCCAAATGTTCGTGTGATGGGAAAGAAGGTTGAGGTCGGGGTGAGTAGGACAGGCTATGTTGTGGCTGTTGCTGCAGTTGTTGGTATTGTTGTGGTTGTGATTGCAAAAGAGGTATTAACTTATCCAAAGACTCGGGCTCTGAGACGAGTTGGATCCTATAGTTTGGGGTTTGGATTGAATGGACAGTCTGGCGCTCGTCCTTCTGGGGTTGTTGGCCATGTGATAGAGGCGGCGGTGGACCGGAATAAGCCGGCACTTGATAAACCTGACCTCTCTCATATCCATTGGGTTCATTCCTAACAGAATGTGGATCTCTTCGAAATTGTTCCAAAACTGGATATCCGTTTACACGTGAATTACTCTTATCGGTATAGACGGGCAGTTGGTTTGGGTCGATAGACAGTCTGGACTCGGGTTTAAGTGAATATATGGGAGTATTTGTATTACTCAAGTGTTGTAATGAGTTCTCTCTGTATTTGGGATCTGCGGGTGTTATCCAAATATCTTCGGTCTCTTGCCTTCCCTTCGATTTCTCATTCATTTGCTGTTTAATCAAATTGAGAAGCGATGGACCCATACCTGGAGAGCGAACGGCAAAGTCTCGAGTATTTGGTTTGGGATTACCCGCTGTTTGGTATTCTGGTTGTCTTTCAATTGCATGAGAATAATGTCGTTCAGGCGCTGATTGGGGCCCGGGATGTGAGGGTGCGTTTGAAAGTTCGGACGGAGTGTTGTGTCTGTATTGCGACAAATCGCCAAATGCTTCCGATTTGAACTGAGGTTTGTTGTGTCGAATCTCATATACGTATGAGTACTGACAGTTTGAAAGTTTAGCCAAAGCTAATAATCCGATTATTAAACACAAATTCTTCATTTTAAGAGAATTTGTAAATAATTATTCTGTAAAGAAGTTAACATTAATTCAAAAATAAAATTAGAAATAAAACACCAATTTATATAAAAATTTATATTCAATTTTATAAAAAACATTTGAACTTACTTTGAATAAAAAATTCCAAACTTATAAAAAAAATTCAAATCAAAAAAGTTTTGCTTCACTTGTCTATTGTTTCCTATGAAGTGAATAATTCAAAAACTTCTTCTCTGGACTGCACTCATGCGATGATTATGTGTTTGTGTTTATACAGAAAGAGATCACTTTCTCAGATCACGAATTAAGTTCAGTTCGAGTGAAAAGAGTTTAAGACAACAATCGACTCATAAATATTATAATATGTGAGACATTGAGGTTTGAGCCGATGGTACTATAATTTATAAACTAATTAAAGTCTAGTTTAGTTCACGTGGTCTAAGTGTCTTAAAAGTGGAAGTGTCTTAAAGTTGAATTTTAAGGCTGAGTCTCTGCATAATAAGCATTTCGAGTGAAAATCTATTCAGCATTTCATGTATTCAAACATTTCTACTGATGTTATCTTAAACGATACCGAATGTATCGAAAAATAAAATTTAAAATAAGAAAAATTTATTTAAAGAAAAAGAAGTAAATGTTCTCTTTTGCGCCTGAATTCAGATTAATATTAATTTAGAATAATTAATATAAAAAATATATTTATAAATAAATCATTTTAATCAGTGATAGAAAAAGAAAAGTCCGAATGCATGCGATTCTATGTATACAGTATTTCCTGGTTTATACAAATTTTGAGCTTATTATACAATAGTGTTTTGAATGGCACTAATGAATTGATATTCATGTCGTTCCACCCATTCATAAGACTGACCCTTACCTTAAGGCAAGTTGACATAACTTGTTTGCGAGAGTATATCATCAAAAGGATATATTAAGATTGAATGCTCTTCTAATAACATGTCAGGCCTTCGAGTTTACGAGTTAAACCACTTTCCCGTTCGCACAGGAATTCACACGCTTTCCAAAATCGTTATGATATGTCTTTGTTTTAATCTTTTTAATCGTTTGCTAATTATTGAACATTTGTATCATTACTCAAAAATCGGGTCATCACTCAAATGGTCATCACTTCTCACTTCCGTTCAAGAGTTCTCTCCAAAAGTTTTAACTTAATTTCAAAATAATATGTATTTTGTTTTATAACTTTGTTTTCAAAATAGCATTTAATCGCAAAAAGTAATTAAATTAATTTTTGCTAAATTTTCAATTGAAGACAAATTATAAACACTTTCTCAAAAAGTTTTAAATAATTTCAGAATTAATTTGTTCTGAAACTGAAATTAAAACTAAACCAAAAACCAAACCCTAATTAAAAAATTAAAATGACATCAAATAAGTCATATTTATTCTAGATTTGCATTTTTAAAAATATAAAATTAAGAATAAAATTATTAAACTTTAAACAAATTGAAGAAAAACAATAATTATATAAAAGTGAAAGTTTATGTTATATAATCTGATGGTTTACTTCATTTAAATAATATATATTTTTCTTGTTTTTATGCAAAATATTGTTCAGAAAGGCGTCTAATCTGGGCTTAAAATCAATTTTTGTTTATTAAAAAAGAATTTAAACTTTTTCTGATTGTGAATATATAATAATTATAATGAATCAGATTTATCAGATTTACAGAAAAAAGAAGAATAATTCGAAAATAATGGAAAAAGTGTGAAGAGATTAACCGATTGATTAAAACTCGAAATAATAGCAAACATTTTTGTTTTGTTATTATTTTTCATGAATTTATCTCTCAATACATTAATTTCTCGAATATAAAGGAATTTTTATGATAAGACTTATTGAATTGTAAAAAATACAATTATTACAAAAAGATAAATCAAAAAACATAATTGAATGCAAATAATTTGTTTACGAGTCTAGACATTCAGTTTTTCAATTGAAATAAATAGAAAATAAATAATATTTAAGAAAGTAATCTAGCTTAAATAACTATACGTATTCTAAGCTCACATAAAAATATTGAGAATTGAAATTAATTTCTAAATTAAAGATTTAATCATATGTTTAATCCAAAGTGCAATTTAAAAAACAAACAATAATTGGGCCAAACATTGATATTAAGTGAACATTATATAACATAACTTAGAGAACAGATTAACGAGAATTTGTAATAATTTTGTTTTCTTAATAAATTCTATAATAAATATTTGGTGTGAAGGAAAAGATTATATGTTAATGAAATTTGCAATTAATTGCTGTTTGATTTAATTACAAAAATAATTATCAGTGTACTTTATTAGAAAGTAATAATTAAATACTTTCTATTGATTGCTTTCTTAATCAAAATTAATTATATATTGTGTTTAAATTAATTTATTCACAGTATGACTGTGTTATAAAAATTAGTTCAAATGTAGTTTTTATTGGAAAAATTTGGATAAATTTAGAAAAAAATAATATAAATTCATTTATTTTTATTCTAAAACTACTAATTAATTTTAAAAAATATTAATAAACATTTCCTTAAAATTAAATCGAGAGCTTAGGGCTTATTAAACAAATTTCTTCCTTGTACACTTAACAGGTATTAATGGGTATATTTAAATCAAAAATTGATTTATTACATGCGTTAAATTTACTAATTTTAAACCAATTTATTCCAATTTAAATTAACTTTTGAGACAATCAATGATCGATATATAGCTATTATGTCTGTACTTCTGTTTGACTTTTAACTTCAAACTTAATTAATGAGATAAAACAACTCAAAACTCAAACACGAATTATTTTAAAACGATATTATATCAAATCAATTAAATATCAGCAATAAATGATTGTTGAATTTTTAAAATAATATTATCAATTTGCCTTAATTTTGATCTGATAACTGATTTATTATTTAAATAATTTCTTTAATTTCAGATACATATTGATATAAGTTATAAATGCATAATAAGTTCATATTATTTGATAGTAAAAAATTAATTGAACTAAAAACGTGCAAAAAATGTATTTACAATTTAACGATTAGAGCAAAATCGTAATTCACGCGCAATAAAAATGCTATTTAATTATGTAAAATATTTCCTGATTTCGATGTAATTAATAATCATTATATTTTATCCATATTAGAGCACATTTTTTATATTCATTTTGGTTAAAGTAGCGATTTTTAAATAACTTATTTGCTATTTATTGCTAATTTAAATACTTAATATAGTTTATTGCAAACATCAAAATATTCTATTTATACGAATAAATAAAATTAATCGCTATTTAAGTATAAACCGCAGGCAAACCGAATGAATATTAGTTTATATTTCAACACATTTTCAATTTGTACAAGTTTACAAATTAATATATTTTCTTATTCCAATTAATTTTGGTTTTTAAAATAAGCCAAAAAATTATTTTTAAATTTTATTAATGTTTAAAAAGTTTTAATCGATCTAATAATAACTCTAAAAATTCAATATTA
>JAQIYC010000182.1:0-17533 GCA_034699545.1 Porobelba spinosa
ATCACGTTCACAAAAGCCTAATTACCCAAAGGCTTACAGAATTTGCATTGGAATACAGATACGGCCTCTCAATGCCATACAATTGAAGTGAATTTAAAGCCAATTCCGAATGCTATGCCGTTTCGAAATCAAACTAAAGATTCGTTTGTTTTATGTACACAAACAGCTCATCCAAACAATTGAATATTTAATCAGAAATTATATACTTCTAACTGAATCTGCATTACGATTGAGTGTAGGGATGTGGAAGGGGGGGGGGTCAGGCAATTATCCCCTCTGATTTCAAAAATATATAAATTACCCCCCGCCAATTTTTTTACTTTTTCGGCCTAAAATCGGTTTAAATTCAGTTAAATTTAGCTAGCTATTTAGTTAGCCAAATTTAACTGGACTTAGACTAAATTCAATTTAAATACGGTTAAATTCGGTCAAAATGGCGTTAGTTTTGTTTGTCTCCCTACCTGATCCCCCTTTAATTTTTTTTTGACAAAAAATCAGCCTTTCTACCCCACCCCACCCCCCCCCCCCCCCCCCCCCCCCCACTGAGCTCGCTGACCTTCCATATCCTTAGATTGAGAGCTACGTTCACAACTCTTTAATCAAACCCTTAACTCAAAGCAAAAGTTCTTATATTCGGATCTAATTTAACAATTCAATAGACATTATATTAACTGAACTAATGAGTGGAAACAGAAAAATAAAAAAAACTTATTTTTTGCGCTTAATATCGAATTGCATCTAAAGAATAGATTCAATACTTAATGATTGCGAACGTAATTCGATTATCGAAATTCTCATTCGCCGATTACCCGCACCTATAGGTTATGCAATTTGGCCGAATCGATGGCAATGCCTATACACTAGACTTTCAGTACCCATTCAGTGCATTACAGGCTCTGGCGGTCGCTTTGGCTAATGTTACCCAACGATTGAAATAAGAAGAAAAATATATTCTTTTTTTGTTTGTTTTCGGTAATCGGTTTTAACTGAAGATTATTATAGAACCGAACCATTAGTTAAGGTTTTCAAATGCCTTTTATGTGACTAAAGTTCGAATATTATATTTTACATTAATTTTTAAACAGATTTTTCTGTTTGTTTTTTCTTCAAAAAACTTTTCGTTAAGTTTATGAGTGAAGACAACATAACAATCAAAATAACTTATGATTTGATTTCTCTTTTTAAATAACTTTTTTATTTATTTATTATTTTGTATAAAATCTTATGATAAGAGTATCTTATCTTTAGTTTTAGTTTAAATTGTTTTCCATTTATAATTTTTTTGTATTTTATATTTCAATCTTTTTTTTCTATTTTTATTGTAAATTATTGTTGAAATGAATTTTTTTGAAGATTTAAGTTTGATTTGTCTGCAAATCAAATTGAGTTAGAATTTTGAAACAAATAATATTTATATTAATCGCTTGTAATTAGGGTTTGAATCGATTGCTTAACAATGAAAAAAAGTTGAAAAAAACATAAAAATATAGCAAAACATTAGTTGATTTGCTTCTAAATAACTTTTAAAAAATATATAAAATATATAAAAAACAAGTTATATATATGTTTTCTAAATTGAAAAATTCATTTTGCATTTCATTATCAATAAGTTTCACGCATTTCATGAAAAAGAATAAATTCATAAAAAAAAGTTTAAGATTTTGTTTAGTAATAAAAGTCTATTTTATATGATATATGAGTACAAGAAAAACGAAAAACTAATTTCAAATTTGTTTTTTCAATTCACAACACAATTAAAAACAAAAATAATTATAATTTACGAATGAATTAGACATTTGTTGGAAATGATGTACAAAATTGCGGAAATGGGAAGAAAAGACTAATTATTATAATATAAATAATTCAGTAATTAATTAATTTTAGAATAATATTAGTTATTATTAATTAAAATTCAATTATTTTACGCATAAACTCATGTAATATATAAATGAGAGGAAAAACGAAAAAATTACATCAATTTTGAGGAATAAGTAATTAAAAAAAATATTAAATAAAAAGCTTAAAAAATAGACTTCAATTCAATTCAATTCAATTCAATAGTCTCTATGGGTTTGGGCTCTATTGGCGTCAGTTTTATCTTTTTTCGCGGAATTAATATATTAACAGCTTTTGAGTCATGTTTGGCCGGAAAGGACAAACCGTTTTGTTGTGGATTCGTCTGACAATTGGTCTGATTCTGTGCCGAACCCAACGGCTTCGTCACGACATCAGGTGTCGGCGCTTCGTTCGACTTCTTGAAAAATCTGGTGATCGATGGCGTCGACTCTTTCGGCTTCGCCTGTCTGTCCACTTCGGGCGTCGTTACCGTCGTCTCCATTGGCGTTCCGTTCAGTTTTGTGCTGTTCTTTCCGGTAATGACGGGCGACGTCTTGTCCTCTAATTCTTCAAAATTGTGTTTCGGGCCTTCGTATGGAATACCGATTTCGTTCTCTTCGAATGCAATATAAGAGGCGAAACCGTCGGTTGAGCTCACGATTAGCAATCGGCCGTCCGGTGACCACGAGATGTCCGTTAGTCTTAAATAGTGAATCTGAGACACCTGTGCGAACGGCAGCGTCTGCTGCGAGTCGTAGAATAGTACCGAGTCTTGTGTCGCGACCGCAAACACTACTCTATACGGGAATCTGGATTTGGATTAAATACAAAATTATTGAGAATTCGGTCAAAAAATCGCTGCAAAACTCATACGGAAATGGATTTTCAAGATTTTCTTGTAATCGGAATAACTTCGGACAACAACTAACGGCAATCGTATACTTATTCGACGGCAAACAAAAAGATGGTCTGAATTGAGAACAAAAAGTGAGTTTAGGTTTGAAATAAGCGCTAAATTCATATCGAATTCAATCAAATAATTCAATTACTTATTCAATGATTTGCGTTCGAAAACATATGTCGTATTAATATATTTATTTGAGTCCTCACTGTTGGCACTACTAGTGTCGGACAACTCGAGAATACCCGACGGAGCGATCAGGAACTCTCCGCCCGGAGTGAAGGTGAGTCGGCGGCAGAACGAGCGCAGAGTGTCGTCATAGAAGAGTCGGGACGTCTTGTCGTCTTCGGTACGCATTTTGAAGACCTTATAGAGTATTCGACCCGTTTTCGAGTCTATGATTCGCATCGAGCGGTCGGCCGAAAGTGTGGCCAAGTATTTGTCGATCGGATCCCACGTCACGCCCTGAACGAACCCCATGTGCTTAATGTTCATATTGTGAATCTTCTGGCCCTTCTGGACGTCCCACACAACGGCCGTATTGTCTACCGAAGCCGATACCAGTCGCTGGCCATCGGGTGACCAACAGAGGTCCGACACATCCTGAAGATGTCCTCTAAGTATCTTAAATGGTTTCCAGACTTCAGTAGCGATCACTTCTTCGGCAAACGCCGGGTTCGGTATGTATTTGACCGGCACTGCAGCCGACGGGTCTTCGGACGGCGAAGGCGTCGGTTCGGGTTCTATCACTTGAATGTCGTCATCGTCTGAATTGTCGTTATGTTTGTGACAAAACTCTTGGCGTTTGTTAACCGAAATCGGATTCGTTTTGATTTCCATTGCTTTCATCTCATTCTCGATGTTGTCGTCCATTAGCTTCCATACAAAGACACAGCACTCGTCGTCGCCGGCGGCCAACAGGTTCTCGTCGGCGTTCGGCGAAAATCTGACCACATTTACGGGTCGCTGATGTTTGGTGAGATCGGCCAGACATTCGGTCGTCACCGACGGGTACTTCTTAGGCGTCGCGGCTGTCGTCGCATTGACCGCACATTTGTCCGTAAGAGTCGTCTTCCAAACGATGATATGTGAGTCGTTGCCACTCGTGGCCAACCGGTACGACACCGAACCCTCCGCTGTGGCCAACACTCGGTTCTGGAGGTCGACCGACAGAATCGGGTCTCTGTTATGCCAAGAGATCTGTGGCGTAAATGACTTCATGTTTCGAATCACTTGTTCTTCGGCTGTCTATTAAAACAAATGTTAGTTTCGGTCGAAATTCGAGTCAATTCTCACTTTTAAATACTTTTCTCGGATTTACTCTTCAAGTGTTGATTAGTTTTTTAATTTAGATTTTTTAGACTTTAATTGTTATTAATTTAATCAATACTTTAATTACAAATATATTTGTTTTAATTTGTTTTTGAAATTAATTTAAATTGAATTAAAAGTTTAATTTAGTTTAAGGTTTAGTTCCGCTGGTTATGAAAAACTGCAATAAAACCAAAACAAAACAAAACTATATTTTGAGCGCAAAAACTGTAATTCAATAGAAATTCATACAAATCCCTAAACACGTGACTTATTCACACAAAAACTTTTTTGTCAAATCACATGAAATACTTGTAATTTTTAAGTTTTAAAACTTATATAAAATTAATTGTTAAACAACTGTTTAAAACAAAAATATTTTAAATTATATATTATTATTAGTGACGACCAAACGTCCGAATAAATACAAAGTGCGTCAAAAGTCTTAAGTACAAAAACTTACTTTATTTTAAGTATTTTAAATTATTTTAAATTATGTTGCAAATACTCGTAAATTTTGTATTTCGGACTTAGCTCCCAAACTGTCCGAAATACAAAATTTACGAGTATTTGCAACAAAATACAAAACTTTGTTTATATCGTAATTTTAAACTTAAAATTTCTGTCGACCACCGCCTCAACTGCAGACCTCGACTAAAGTCGCTTAATGTGCATCTCATCGCTAACTGAACAACAAGTCTCATCAATTGAATTCTAACTTAATTCAAATAAGTTAGTGCCAAAAAACTAATACTGATGATGGTTAACTGTTAATTGTTAACCGAAACGCGCGTCTATTCGACCAGTGTAAACTGGCCACAATTTATAAGTTGTGTATTTAAATAAAAACTAGTCTAAATTATGAATAATAATTCAAACCAACACAACTTCCATAACTTTAATTATATCACAAATAAAATATTTTAACCTTTTTATTTTTTGAAAATATATTACAGAATTGTATTTAATGGTATTTAATAGTATTTAAAAGATTATTTTATTGTATATTTTAGTTTCAATTATAATAATTAAATTTTTCTAAATAAATATAAAATAGAAATGTTTTTATGTATAAAATACAAAGTTTGTAATTAAAATGCTTAAAACTAATTTAAACTAAGATAAAAATAAAAATTTTAATATATTTTAAATATTTATGATACAATTAAATTATATTGCATGTAATTTTTAAATTTTATTAATTAAAATTATTATTAAAACAAATTAATTTTGAAATTAAATTTCAAAAATACAGTACATTTAATGAACTAAGATTTTGAGTGAATTATTTGACAATAAGTTTCGCGCAATTCTAACTCTATACGACTATAGATTACGTCTATATGTAAATTAAAGAAATGCATTGATTTGTATACAAGTGGTTCGAAATGTTAAACAAATATTTTGACGTAATTTGATATAAAATAATAATTATTGACGAAATGCTATTTTTATTATTCAATTTTCAATATTTTGATTGGAATTATTGTAATTATAATTTAAATCAAAATTAATTGTCATTTGAAGTGTTAGTTATCAAACAATGGCACCGAATGGTAGGGTTTCCGAGCCGTCGGTTGTCTTCAAAAACGGGAATTTAGTCCGACTTTTGTTGAGAGACTTTATGTAAGTTTTGGTCAATTTGTCGATCAATTGAAACAATAATTCAATAATTTGTAAATTAATTGCTTTACAGGACATACAAAAAGGTTGAGCTGAAGGCCGGACCCAATTTGAATCTAGTTTTGGGACCGAACGGCACCGGAAAGTCAGCACTGGTTTGCTCTATCATTATTGGTTTGGGCGGCGATCCGTCCAATACGGGTCGTTCGGGTCATTTGGGTCAGTATTCGGGCATTTGTTTCGATTAAACTTTTATTGAATTGTTTTAATAAATTGTTGAAAACTTTTATTTCAAACTATATTTACTTTCAATGACACCGAAAGGCGAATACATTCGATTCGGTTGTGATTCGGCATTAGTTGAGATCGAGTTGTATAACGAAGAGTCGAATGCGAAGAACTATTTGATCCAACGGGTGATCCACTCGAAACAGAGCGCCGGCGGGAAAACCGAATACACGTCGGCCTTCAAACTGAATGGGAAGGACTCGAATCGGACGGGTATTCGAGAGTTCGTCCACAAACTCAACATAAATGTCGACAATTTGTGCCAATTCTTGCCGCAGGAAAAGGTCGTAGAGTTCGTCAAAATGAATAAAACGGAACTCTTGGGCTGTACGGAGAAGGCGGCCGGAGATGAGCGCATGTATGACGAGCACCAGAAGATTGTGTCGATTACTAAATCCGTGAAGAAGTTGAACCAAATTCAGACGGATTTGTCGAAACAAATATCGACGGAAACGGAACAACAGGTCAGAGCGGAGGAGGAGTTGCGGCGAATCGAAGAAAGGGATCGATTCAAAGATGAGATAAAATGGTTGCAACGGAAGAGGCCGTGGATTGAATACGAGGACAAACGCGTCGAATACACCGGCGCTAAAGAGTCGGTGATTGCGAAGAAGGAAGAGCTCCAACGGGTGACTAAGAGTGTCGAACCGCTCAAGAAGTCTGTAATTGCGGCGCAAAAGTTGAGCCAAGAGTGGCAGACAATCAAAACGAATGCGTTCTCAGAGCTGAAGAAAGCGGCGAAGAGTATCGAACCGATTAAGTCGAAGATAGAGGACTCGTTCGAACGACTCCGGGAGTCGAAAGTCGGATATTTCGATCAAATGGAAAGTGAGAACAAACGCAAACAACGTCTGAAGCAAATTGAGTCCGATTTGTCGTCTTTGAGGGAACAGTTCGACAATATTAATGAAGACAATACGGATGTCGACCAACAGATCCAAGAAGTGCAGAGAGAGTTGGCGGCCGTCACTCAGAACAGTACGAAATTGAGTCAAACGGATATGAAATTGAAAGAAGAAAATGAAAAGTTAGTTCTGGAGAGGAATCGATGCGATGGACAGAAGCGCGCTCTCGAAGACGTGTTTCGGCGCCGACTCGATAAGCTCCGGGAACTCAATGCCAATGCAGCCAAAGCCTACGATTGGCTTAAACTCAATGAAAATAAATTTAATTCACGAATATATCCGCCGATTATGACTCAAATCAATCTAAAGCGCATCGAATGGTCTAAATATGTCGAGTCGGCCATTGCTAACAACGACTTAATGGCGTTCATGTGTGAGGACAGCGCAGACCTCAAACTGTTTACCCAATTGTTGAAACAGGAGCTCAACATTCGGGTGAACGTTGTGTTGGCACCGGAACAGAATGAGACCGACTTTGAGTCGAACTTTGCTCTCAGCGACTATTCCCGTTTCGGTCTCTTCTCTACCGTTAAGGACATGTTTACCGCACCGAACAAAATAATGGCCTACCTGTGCAAAACGGCTCGAGTCCATCAGATTCCAGTCGGCGACCAAACGACTGAATCGCGCATTAAATCATTGATTGATTCGTCGGAATTCAAACGGATTTATACGAATAGAACTCTTTATATAATAAACGTCTCCCGATATGACGGCGCGAAAGTGACGGCCAGTGATTCGGTACGTGAGGCCCGCTTTTTGAATCTGACCGTCGATGAGAACCAATTGGAAGAATTGCGGCGAAAGATATCGGAATTTAACCGACAGTTGAAAGTAGTTTTGGAAAAGAGAGATAAAGTAAAACAAGAATTGGAAGAATTGAACCAAAATATGCAACAATTGAGGAATAAGAAGAAGTTGTTGGACAACAAGAAGTACGAAAAGCGGATTCTTGAGACGAAGATGGCGGAGAAGAGGGAACAGATCACTCGAATCAAGAGTCAGGCCATAGATTTGGATCAAATCAAAGCGAAAACTGAGGAAAAAGTGAAGAAATTAGAGGAAATGCAAATGAAATTGTTATCGGATTTACGACAAAGTATTGCGATTTGTGTTAAAACAAATGACCAAAAACTGAAAGCCGTTTTGAACGAACAGTTCATTCAAAAACGGGTTCAAACACTTCAGCGCAAACTATCCGTTGCTTCGAATCAATTCGAAGACTTGCGGAATGACGTGCGAAGACTCGAAGCCTCGCTGAAGGACTTGAAGCGCGAGGCACAGGAGTTGCGGAATCGGGCGAAAGAGAGGTCGGGTTTTGACATCAATGAGTGTCCCGAAGACGTGCGAAAGAAATTCGATTCTTTGCCGAACAGTCTCGACGAGATCGACAATCTTTGCGGGACTTTGAGGCTAAGGATGAACAGCATTCTCGACGCGGATGACTCGATTCGGGAGACCTATAATAAAAGGCAAAAAGACATCGAAAGGCGTCGAAAGGATTTGGATTCGAGAAAAGCCGAACTGAACGACAAAATGGCGAAACTCGAAGAGTTAAAGAATCGGTGGCTGCCGGCGCTCGAAGCACTCGTTGCCAAAATTAACACCAATTTTGGCAATTTTATGGCTCGACTCAACTGCGCGGGCGATGTCTCGCTTTATAAACCCGACGCAGAGGTCAGTTACCGCTAATTCGATATTCGAGTTAAGGTTTTGTTTATAATTTGTGTTCACTTTTAGGATTCTTACGACGAATACGGGATTTCGATAAAAGTGAAGTTCCGCCAAACCGAACAGCTCCGGGAGTTGACGTCATTCCATCAAAGCGGTGGCGAACGCAGTGTTTCGACAATGATTTATATGATAGCTCTTCAGGAGTTAACTCATGTCCCGTTCAGATGCGTCGATGAGATCAATCAGGTATTCGATTATTTCGATTCGACTTTAATCTGAATTAAGTCTCAAATTTGATTCAATTGTTTTGTCGACTGTTTAGGGAATGGATGAGAACAACGAGCGATCGGTCTTCGACTTAATCTCCGAGACATCGATTCGTAACAATAGTCAGTATTTTCTGTTTTCACCGAAACTGTTGAACGACTTGACGTATACGGAAGAGATGACAATACATGTCATATTCAACGGACCGTTTATGGACTTCGATTGGAATCAAATAACTTATGCGGACAGCGATGACGAGGACGAGGAGGAAGAGGACGACTGATTCCAGAGTACTTAATAAACATTTAAATTATAATAAGTTTATTAAAATCGAACAAAACTTAACATTTAATTATTTGTATTCGCTTTAGTCATTCATTTGTTTTTTATTTAATTGTATTTTTAATTATTATTTAAACATTATTTCTATTAAACGAAAAATAATTTTTTAAATAAAGGGTTTATTTAATTGTGTGGCTAAGCAAAGCAGGGTTAGCCAAAAGGGATATCAAAAGTTAAATTAACGCCATTTTTACAAAACTAGTTTAGAGGGGGTGGGGGTGTTCTATATTCAAGCAAGATTTTAAGGGAGTTAAAAGCCAAATTAGCAATATACACCCAATTTCGTAAAAACCTATATAATTGCCCTTATGATGCGGTTGTCATTTTCTCTCATCTCTAAAACTTCCGCCATGACAATTTTATATTTTTCTTGATCCTTTTTTCCTTTCCCCATCTTGCTTATCTTCTACATCCCTGACAAAATAAAAAACTAATCATTTCTCCATGCTGTTTTAAATAAATATCATCAAATTTCAAAGTTTTCTCAACTAAATACACATCAAATGATTCGCTTAAATAACGACAACATAATTGAGTTGATCGCAGATCCGGTAGTCTTAACAATGATTCGATTGTCTTATTATCCAACGATTCTAAGCAATAGATAACGATTTTCTGCAATTTTGGTAAATGTTTTTCAATATCCTTAAAGAATTTGTTAGACATTCGGCTAAAACAAAACCTCAAATGCTTTAAGTTTCGACAACCGCTCAGAGACTCACTTCGCAACTCAATTGTGGTTTTAATCAATTTTCTGTCGATATATTCAAAACAAAATAATTGTAAATAAAGTTTTTCGATTCGTTTAAAGCAATTAATTGTTTGAAACACTTTCGGAATCAAAGACTTTGATTCTATTCTTAAATCCAAACGAAGTTTCTTTAGATTCAAATATTTGTCACTAAATGTGTGCAAACTATGCAAAAACATTGGATCTAAATATGATTTTAACTTAATGTACAATTCGTTTAGATTTAGGCATAACTTCAAGATTTCAATGTTTGAGCGATTGATGGAATGAAAGGCAATTATCTTCAGATTTGGTCCGAATTTATCGAAAAACTCTTTAAATGTGTTTTGAGACAAATCATCGAAATCTGATTTAATTGCATTCAAATGAACGCAATATTTGAGAATCAGTTGAAACACTTCTTCTGTATTCGAGACAAACACATTTGAAATACTTCTTTGAATTTTGTTGAAAACAATGTTTGCAATATTCGGACATTTGCTGAGTATTGTCTCCAATGTCTTCAGATCAACGACGTCTTGATTGTATCGAACGGCTCGGCGAAGACCGAGGAATAGATTGTATTGTTTTTGATGAACACATCGTTTCCATTGCTTTGATATGCTTTCGAAGCGAAACTTGTCTTCGAATGTGAGATAACTTAAGACCAATTCAGACAAATCATCGCCGAAGCGGTCGAACGAGTCTTTGCTATAAATTTGAGACATTTTTGTTGATTTTGCTTTTAATTATTAATTACTTTTCGCACTTTTAACGCTATTTATCAATAATTTAAACTAAACTGAATTCAAACTATAAATGAATAAACATTTAAAAACTCGAAACTCTCCTTAAGTCAAGTCTTGTTTAAACAATTCTATTGGTCGTTGAGTTAAACCAAAAATTTTAATCCTTTTTTTGGGAAACAATTTCTAGCAAACAGTGGATTATTGTAAGAAATGTGAAATATTTGTTCGCATTTACTGTACGTTTGATCAGATTTTCAGCTATTCTTGTCTTTGCAAACAATCTGATTATAATAACTGATATCCGAGACTAAAGATAAGAATTGTTTGATTTGTTTAAAATGGTTCAAAGGGAAATATCGTTTCAAGCAAAATTATTAAATCTCATTTACCTAGATAGATTAAATTTATTTAAATTATTTTTTCATAAAAAATTTTTTTAATTATATAAATTAATTTTAAATTGAATTTTGCATTTTAAAAGTTTTGAGTTAATACCAAAAACTAAATTAGTTTTTCTAAAATTAAGTTTTTAGCAAAACATTAGAATTAGTTATTTTTTTTTATATTTGTATCTCTTTAAACAAAACTTTTTCAAACAATAAATGCATTTTAATGCCACTAAACGGCGCTTCAAACGACTTCAAACCAATCGCTTGTTTTCAGTCATCAAACAAGTGATGAATTGTTAGAAAAAATATTTTATTTTCAATTGATTTGCAAAACATAACCACAAAAAGTGTTGACAAAAGAGACACAAATCGACTAAAAATAGGTTTCTATTACTTAATTGAATTCAATTTTAATTGTCATTAGAAATGATTTTTTAAATTCTTAATAACAAGACATCAGAGACTCGGGAGGAATGGTAGTGACGGCCGAACCGCAAGAGTTGCCGAAATGGAAGTCCTGGAGAGCGACCCAATCGTATCAAAGACAACAGTCGGGTATAAACACGATATTTCTGGGCCCTCCCGGTGCCGGCAAAGGCACTCAGGCTCAGAACGTGAAACGGGATTTCGGTGTCTGTCAGTTGGCGACCGGCGATCTGTTGCGGGCGGAGATCGCGTCGAAGTCGGTGCTGGGCCGGGAGGTTGAGTCGGTGATGAAGGCCGGGAGGCTCGTCGACGACGCACTGGTCGTCAAACTCATTGACCACAATCTCGACCGCAATGAGTGCGCAAACGGTTTCGTTTTGGACGGCTTTCCCCGCACTATAGAACAGGCTGTGAAGGTATGGCCGCTTCACTACTCATAGATCAAGTTTATGATCACAACCCTTACCTCTTAGTGCTATTCTATTCGATGTTTCACTTGTTTTCTCAGTTTTTATTGCACTGATAGTCAGTTCCGAAGGCCAGACATTCGAAGCCATGTTTTGTCACTTTTTATCTGATTTTGATTTAAAATTGTTTTTCGACTCAAAGTTAGACCAATTGCTCGAAAGACGTAAAACACAAATCGATTCCGTAATTGAGTTTAATATCGACGACGAGATTCTCGTCAAACGTATTTGCGGTCGACTTCTGCACGAGTCGAGTGGCCGCACATATCACGAGGAGTTCTATCCGCCGAAGAAGCCAATGACTGACGACGTAATGATTGAACGCATTTCTGAAACTTTTTATTCGATTATTTCGTTTAATTGTTTTGGTCTTCGATTTGCAGATAACTGGAGAGCCGTTGAAGCGCCGGTCGGACGACAATCCCGAAGCGCTTCGAACCCGATTGGAGGCCTTCCATAAGCAAACGGCGCCGTTAGTCGACTACTACCAGAAGAAAGGCATTCATACATCGGTGGACGCGACCAAAGCCGCGACACAAGTCTATGAATCAATACTTTCGGCGTTCAAGAAGTCGAAGACCAAAGATCTGGTGCTCTTTATATAGATTGAGCCGACTTTGGAGGACGTGTTTAGGGAAAGACTTTTAATTAATTGCAATATTTTCGACTCAACTCTTGATTTGTATAGCATTTGCGGCCATTTCTGTTGATTTAGTTGTTATTCAAAATTTACTATTAATTGAATTTTATTTTTTATTTTTTTTTTCATTTTAAGTACAAAATTCAGATTAAATCTAAAACAAAGTCTAAAATTGGTTATGAATTGAGTTTTATTTAAATTTAATTTAATGAAAAAATTGCACAAATTTTCTGATAAAAATTGATTGAAAACTAAATTTATTTTTGAAAATAAAACTGAAATTTCGAAACTAAAAATAATTTGTTTAAAATTAATTAATGTTTTAATTGATATTTCAGAGCAATTGATAAGAATTATAAAGTTTGAAAAAATTTTATTACCGCTAAATATTAAATTTATTGACAGAACTAAGTGTTAATATCGAAATTATCAAGTTAAATTAGTTGAAAAATTTAGTTGAAATTAAAATATACGAAAATCGATAGAAAAGTGATTTTATTTTTTTATTTTAAAATTTTTCATTAATTGTTATAATTATTGTAATTAAGATATAATTAATTAATTAATTTGAATGTAATTAATGGTTAATATTATTATTCTATTAATTATAATTGTCTTCCTTTTACTTCCAATTCTACTAAAACTTAAATTTTATATAAATTGTGGAAAAATATTTTAATTCACTAAATATTTGCAAATTTCCATTAATTACGTAAAAACAAAATTATATTACAATTTGTCCCCAATTTCTATATCGAGACGTAATTCACTTCAAATATTTGTAAACAAAACAAAATCCGAATTAAATCGGAAATAGAATTAAATCCATTCGAAAGTCGTGCGAATCCCGAGGTATCCAATCAACCAATTGTTGACTAAACGCGAGACCAATCAGGAACGGGAGGGCTCGAGAAGAACCGTTTTGTCTGTTTCGGCACTTTTCGAGATAAGTGTCGTAATAACCGAATCCATTGCCGATTCGGTGTCCATCGCGACTGAACGCCACTCCCGGCACGAGAATAACGTCGAGTCCACCGCTAGAGAGCGCTTCAGCCCTTTGCGTGACGTCATCGTCGGCCGGCTGTCGGATCCGCCACTTTGTGAGCGGCAGTCGTCGGAAGTCGTCCATTGAAGTCAACTCAAAGAAGTCCATTTCGCGGCTCTTCGGCGCGTATTTCGGGACAAACACCTGTCGCGCGCTTCCGAAGCAGTGCTCGAGAATCGGTTCGGTCGAGAGCTCGCGCTCGAGACTGGCGTAGACACCGACTCTTGTACTCTCAGCGAACCTCTTGTTTCGGATCAGTTGTTCGAAGACAAGTCGCGATTGTCTTGTCTTCTCATCCGAAGACATCTTTGAGACCAAGTCTTTGATTCGAATTCTCAGCTCTTGTTTTGCCATTGAATTCATTATCTCTTAATTACGTCACAATTACGTCAAGCAATTCACGTGACTTTCAGTTCTCTGTTCTGATTGGTCGAGAAAAAGAAAGAAGACAATGGACTCGATGTCCGAATCCGAAGACGTATCGAAAGACCAATTGATGGAAGAGATAGCGACAAACGAGACAATAGAGCCGGCGATGGCGCTGATGGACGACTCGTCACAACAGAGCGCAGACGGGGAAGCGATAGCAATAGCGCCGACTTCGGCGTCAGCTTCGGTCAACTGCTACTGCGACAGAGGTCGTGACCTTCGGCAGGTTGAGCTGCAGTGCTTCCGGTGCCTCAAATGGTTCCACTCTTCGTGCGTCGAAGCGCCGATCGGTCGATGTCTTTCATTTATGACTAATTATACGTTTTGCTGCAAAGACTGCAATTCAGCGGCGACTGGAACTGCTGGAAGTGCTGGCAGTGCTGTCGTCACTGGACTCTCGTCCGAGACGTTCACCCGACGACAGACCAACTTCTCGCAGATGTGAGCGTCAGATGACGTCATAAATGATGTAATAATTAATTTAATTGTTTTGTTATTAGATGTCAGACAGCGATTGCGAATCTAATGAATGTAAGTCTTAATCAATAATTATAGCGTTTATTATGACTTATGACGTCTCACTAATTAGCATTAGATTGCTTTGATTCGTATATATCTATATTTATATATAATCTATACATCTATACAATATAACGTCAGGGTTGGCTAAGGGGGGGCGAGTTGAGGATTTCAGCCCTATTGAGGAGGAAATAATTTTGCTTCTTATTCCCTGGGTTATTGCTCGAATATAGCATTTCTCCTAGAAGTTTGTTAAAATGGCGTTAATTTAATTTAATTTAATTTAATTAAGACTAAATTCAGTTTAATAGTTAATTTAGTTTAAATTCGGTTAAATCTGCTATAATTACGTATTCTGGGAACAAATTTGCGTAATTTTTGGCGGGACTCTGCCATCTTGTTTTGAAGTTGACCCCTACCCGGACCGCTTCTAGGATTTAGGCCCAAAACGAGTCATTTAGCCCAAACCGAACCCCCCCTAACCTGCTATACGTATATATCTATATATCTGCGACCCATCCGAACACAGACTCATTCGGAAAGAGTGTCGTTCAGTAAAGACCGCGAAATCATTCCATTCATTGACGAGAATTGGGAAGTGCTGACGACAATGCCCAGACGGATCAAACAGACCTGGCACAACACCGTCGTCAAGACCATGGCCAAGGAGGGCGACGGTAGGCGCGCCACCACTGCTCGCCAGCAAAACCGATAATCACTTGTTGTCTCCTCTAGTGTTCATCAGTGACTCGCGAGACCCGAATGATCCACATTTTGCGTTAAGAAACCAAGACTTGCATAAAGTGGGTCCCAATTACGACGCCTTTCTTCGCGCTAACGTCGGCCGCCCTCTCGGCGACAGCGGCGCCGGCTATGTAGGGCGGAGTCTGGGCCGGGGGGCGAAACGCAAGTTTGTCGGTTTGTCCGGCGCTGACGGAAGTGACTGTATGTCGCAAAAGCGGCCCAAATCGGAATTGTCTCATCCGAAGCTACCCTCAAATGGATTTCCCGCCGAATTCCCGTACAATAAAGACGGCTATCGATATGTGTTGGCCGAACCCGACCCGCACGGACCGCATCGCCAAGAGTTTGAAGATTCGCAGGATTTGGCCGGAAAGCCAATTCCCGGCTGGTTGTGCCGCAAGTTGATGCCCGATAGAGCCGCCCTCTCTCTGCACGACAGGGCAACACAACTCAAGGTCAGTCGATTGAGGTTAGAGGTCACGAATGTAACCATTTTTTGTCTTAAAGATAAGTGAAGACCGACGGCAAGTGACCGGAGAGAAGGGCTATTGTATGGTGAGAGCCAACTACGGCGCCAATGCCCGCAACTGGTACTATGAGGTTCGCATCGACGACATGCCCGGTATGGCCGCCGACGGCACAGATTGTGGTTTACATTGAGATTATTGTCTTTTGTTTGTTTTTTTAGTCGGTTCTGCCGTTCGGTTAGGTTGGGCTCAGGAGTTGGCAAATATTGTACGTAATTTATGAATAAATACGTAATTTATTGCCAATTTTAATATAATTGACGTAATTTATACCGATAGCAAACACCTTTAGGTTACGACAAATTCGGTTATTCTTTCCGATCGAGAAAAGGCACGAAATTCCACGAAAGCCGAGGCCTTCACTACGCGGACAAAGGCTACGGCGCGGGTGACGTCATTGGCTTTTTGATTGAACTTCCGCGCAGTCGCACAACCCCTTCGTCACAACTTCTGCCGCAAACCTATAAAGACAAGCCTTTAGTCAAATTCAAGTCTTATTTGTATTTCGAAGAAAAAGACGACATTCCGAAGAGCGCGAGACAACTCATACCACTTCCCGGTTCCCGAATCACGTTCTTTCGAAACGGCCGATCACTGGGTGTCGCGTTCGCCGATATCTACGGCGGAACGTATTACCCGTCGGCGTCGCTCTATAAGGGCTCTTCCGTTTCCTTTAATTTCGGTCCGAAATTCGAGTTTCCGCCGGAAGTGGACTCTTCCGTAAGTAGTGAATGGCAGCCAATCAGCGCTTTGGTTGAGGAACAGCAGACGGAACAGACGGTCGCCGACCTCTTGTATTTCGTCGAGCACTCGGGCAAACTGCGCCTGGACACTTTCTACGGCACCTGAAGCCCCCGCCCGGGCATCCGCACTCACTTCGGCTCACTTTTTGTCTTTATTCGAAATTAAAAATTTTATAAATTATGTAAAAATATTTTTTAATTGCTTTTAATAATTACTATTGAATCGGATTTTAAGTTTAATTTAAATTCTAATTCGAATAATTGGTTTATTTGTACCCTGTTATCGCGCCAGCTTCTTCAATGGAACAATTCGAAAAATTTAAGCTAGGGTGGAGCTCTTTGCCAGCAACTGCTCCACTGGCAACGGATGTCTTATGTTAGTGAAGCAGTTTGTGAGTCTCCAAGTTTAAAGTTTTTAAAATTATAAAACTTGTATAATTTATATATATATTAACATATTATAACATATATAAATTAAACATGTTTCCTGTCAATCAATGCATTTAGTCAATTTTTATAAACAAATAGCAATTACCGACCGGTCATCACAATACAAACCTGAATTAAATGGTTTGATTTTTAAATAAATACAACAAAAAGCACCACAAAATTTATTTTCAATTAAATTCTTTTTGTGAATCTAAGGAGTATGTAACTATCAAGTACATTACAAAATAGTTCTTTTTTCAAAATTATTGTAATAATGTGTTTGGTTTTCAATTATGATAAAAAATGCAAAAAACTTCTAAATTTTATACTTTAAGTTTTAAGTTTTAACATTACAAAATTTAACGTAAATCATACAATTCCTTATGGTTCATAAAAATATAACAATGCCTAAAAATAGTTAAAAATATAATAATTACGTTTATAATCTGATTTAGAAATTGTGTCTAAAGGGTTTCCGTTAATAAACACAATTGTTTCTTATTAAATTGCTAAAATTTTTAATTTTTAAAATATTTCACTTTTTGCTAA
>JAQIYC010000183.1:0-17522 GCA_034699545.1 Porobelba spinosa
GTTTTAATTAAAATAGTTTACAAACTTAAACAAACTATATATCAATATTTAGTTTTAGTTTCAATTTAAAAATTTTATTCGTCTCAATTATATATTTATATAATTATGTTTATTTAATTAATTACTAACCAATGCTTTAATTTCTATAATTAAAATCACATTAAATTAAAGCATAAACGAGACTAAAAATCTATAAAACCATATAATTATTATATTTATAAATTTTGAGTAAATTTATTTTACAAACTAACATAACTAAACATTAAATTAAATTTTGTTTACAGTATTTTGTTAATAAATATAGATTATAAAACATATAATATATTAATATTTATAGTGTGTATCTTTGAACAAGAAATCAAATTTAAAAATCATAATTTAATTGTGGATTTCCTATAGTGTCAGTCGTATCACACAATTGATCTAAAGTAGAACGTCGTCTGAAATTACATCAGAAACTCGTATAAAGTCTGCGATTACGTGAAAATGTGATTTTGAAACACAGAGTCAGGCAATTGACGAGAAAGTGAATGAGAAATATATATTTATTATAATATATTTTCTCAACATTGAAAATTAGACGATAAAGGAATTGTTGCAGAAGTTGTGCGAATATCAAAAATGTAACGTTTTTTGGTTTTGTGGCGGACTATATGATAGACTTGATTTATAATTGGAGTACAAATTTACGAAATGTACGAAATGTACGAAATATACAAAATATACGAGAAATGTGAGAAACAGCGTTTGCATTGCATTGCATAATAATTCACTCAGCGGTGGAAGACTCGCACAATCTCTCATTGGTTGACCTTTGATGTGACCCCAAAGGAAAGAGAGAGGAGGACAAGGATGCAGTAAATCGTAATTTGACATTTATCCAATGGGGAGAAAATGCATCGATCCTGGCGTTGGGGTTCAGGCAATGCCTGCAATGCAATGCTAAACAACATTCTTAGAGGAGATTCCGAACCAGAATTTAAATTAAACACAAAACGCAAAAAGTCTATTGGCGTAGAGCTCAGGCATTGCAGACAATTGCGATGTATAGCAAATGGCAGCTGTTGTACAACAGATTAGATTTGAACTACAATTGAGTTGAGATAACGTTTTTTGCGAATATTGTATTTTTCATATAATAACAATTCTTCTTATTATAATACAAAGTATATATACATAGACTTTAAGTTAAGTTTAGCTCTAGTTTTACACGTGTTTTAATCCAAACAAAACAAGATCTCAAACAATCATTACATTTGAAATGAGTTCTGGATTTGTATAAAAAGCTCAATTCATAGACAAATAGTGTTCAGCAAATATTATCAATTGTATGAATATATAATGTAAAATATTAATCAAAACTAAATGCACCAAAAAATTTAAAAATAAATAAAGAAAAACAAGTTTTATATGAGTCTAGTATTGGCCGTTCCCGAGCGCACAGACACTGTTTTGGTTGTCTGCCAACCCGTCAAAAATGAGCTAAAGTTTGTACTGGAATAGTTTGTATTTATAAATTCTAATTTACAAACTGCAAACCGAGCGACTAATCATTTTTGTAGACAAACTATCGAAAAGTGTTTTTAATTTCGAAACTTTTGTGAATCGGATGCAAGTGTTTCGCGCTTTCGGTTTATTTATGTATAAAATAAAAGAACAATAATATTGATTTGAAATTGTGTTACTTTAAAGCAATTCTACACAATGTATAGGTTCTTAAATAAAAATTCAAGTTTATAGGTTCAGATAGCTATTTGAGGCAGAGATTCTGTAATGGTACATATATGCTCTAGCTCATGCAATGCAGTAGATTTAAAGGCGTTGTTAGAATTTTTTGTATTTTGAGTTGTTTATGAGTTTGTGTGCAAAAGAAGTTTGAGTTCGGCGGCACATCAGAGCACATACACAAGGCATGAATTATTAACTAACTTAACATCAGTTAATCGTATTGTTGTTGCATTGCTCAACACTCCAACCTTTGCTACCTTTGCAAAGCAAAACACTAAAGCACTCGAAAGAGGAATAATTTGATGCGAATTCAAAATAACTTTTTCTACTTATTCTATCCAATTCTCTCACTTCACATAACTTTTGAGTAAACCCTATGTCAGCTAAAAAATTAAAGACACAAATGTAATAACAACATCAACAACAGCTGTTTCTAAAGATAAACTACAAATATTGCGTTTCGAAACTTTTTCGGTGATATTCCTTCTTTTTCGGTGCAATTTAGTGTCTGTGCATTGAATTTACGGCTGCTGTAACTTAAACTATTGGCCACTAAAATGTAAGCGAGCACTTTACTCTTCAAGAAGCTAATTTATCAAAAATTATTTCTTAATCACTGTTTCGACAAATTTATGCGACAGTGACTCCAAAATCTAAAGCAACTGAAATATGGCAGTTATGCACCAAAACCCCAGTTCACCTCAAATCTCATATTCATATTCTCAACATTTCGAGCTTTGTGTCTAACTATCGATTAATTCGGCTTTTATTCATTCAATTATACTTTTGACTCATATTTAACATTAAATCAAATTGAGCTCAGAATAGAGAATAGCTGACAGAGAAGTGATGAGAAAATATATGGAGAGAGAGAGAGAGAGAGAGAGAGAGAGAGAGAGAGAGAGAGAGAGAGAGAGAGAGAGAGAGAGAGATTAGGTAGATGAAGCAGACTTCCGGTGCACGGCTGCACACTAGCACTCGAACTCGAATGTTTGGTAGTGTAGTGTTGTGTGCATTTGTGTTCTTTATGCCGACCCGAATAGGCCGACCTCATGATTGTCACAAAAGAATTTAACCGCAATGTCAGCTCATTCTGCAATTCAGGTTATTCTTTGACAAACGCAGTCAACAAAAAATATTGTAAATCACACTAAATCTGAACACTTTGTTATAAACTTAAATGTATTCCACAATATCTTATGTTAAGTTATGTATAGTTTACTACTTGTGAATGAAATTGAATGCAATTGAATGAAGTGGGAAAATATTTTGCATAAATTTACTTAAATCTGCTTTTTCTGAATTAACAGTGAGTTTGACTCAACCGAAAAACCAGAAATGACTTCAAAATACATAAATTGTCGCTAAACGGCAATCAATTATTATAGCCGTAAAAAATCATAAAAAGATTTTATTATTTATAATTAATAAACTATTGCTTCATATAATCATTTTTATGTCTTATTTAATAACTTTCTCAGATATTACTGCAATAAATGTATTTAAATATTTGATTTAAATAAAGAAATTAATAAAAACTAAAGAGTTGTAAAAGAAAATAATTTATTTAAGATGAAAGCAAAACTGTCATCACATGATTCACTCACTTCTAGCACTCCTACCACTTCCACAAAATTATATTAATGTTAATCAAAAGTAAAAAGTATTAAGAACTTAGCGAACAATAGTCGGCAATAATAATAATTTCGAAGTAATTATTGTGATTCTAATGTTTGTTGTCGACTATGAATCGCTCATTACTCCAAAATTTGTTTCGCTGACTGAACGCATCATAATATATGCAATTGTTAGACAACTGTTAGACAACTGTAAAGGCCAGAGATGTTCTTGCGATGCCTTTATATATTCTATTAAATGTCGTTCATATCACTGAAAAGGTGTCATATATTCGACTAATAAAAGCAATGGTTTCAAGAATAGTAATGCTATAACCGTATCGCCGGTTGGGCACAGTTGGCATTTTTGTCTGGTAGGTAGTGCTGTTGTGCCCTTAAAAACATTTTAGCTATAAAAACCGGATTGCGAACAGCGAGCCTAAGCACCAGCACAAGTACAGCACAGCATAGCACAGTACTAGCACTACCCGCCGTACGCTTTCTCATACCTTATGCTGTAATAGTCTCGAGCCTTACAGTTCATAATGCGATATCTGGCGAGAATTGGCTCATATATCAGTCAAACATTGTTTTTATTTCATTTTTCTTTATCTTTCGAATTCATTTACAAAAAGCTCTTCAAAACGCATAAAAATTTAATGTTTTCTCCGATAAACTGTTTAATGAAATTGATTTTTATTAAAAATTTGATACTTTTTTAAATACACAGAATATTTCTCAATTTGATTCATTCATTTCAATTATTTAGTCAATACTTTTTATTAAATTAAAGTCAAAACTTTTCCTTTATATAAAGTATATTAAACTAAATTTTATAATGCAATAAATTATGGGTAAATCTAAACAATTGCAGTAAAGATTGTTTGGATAAGATTTGCCTGAAATTGATCTGAAATAAACTTAAGCGACAGTAAGAGATGTATTGTTTTGCTTCTCTTTTCGGATTGAGAGGAAAGTCGTTTGGAAGGGATGTATGTCTCGCTTGACTGCAAACTGCATACAATCAAATCGATTGATTATAAAGTTAGGTTTGAGTCTTATTCTTATCAAACACTACTATTTTTAACCCATTGTTAACATAAATATTTGACACAAAACAAAAATCATAAAAACGAAAAATGTTGGAAATAATGACATTATCTATGATTAGAGGCAGCAGTAGTTAGAGCTTCAAAATTGTGCTTAATTTCAGTTTGTTTTAACATTTTTCATCGAGAAATAAGAACTGATCTAATGATATGTTAATGTAAAGGATGTGATAGAAGTGATTGTTGCGAATCCAATACCTGTTTCTCACGCGAACCTCAACTCAATCGAGTGATACTATTCTGGTGTCGACTACGACGACAATCATTGCATACATTCTATTGTTTGTTCGCTTTCGACATAAATCAGAGGAGAAATACATGCATTTAAGTCGAGTTTGAAGACAAGAGCGAGAAATACGAATTCCTAATCATGTTTTGCCGCATAATAAGGCCTCGAATGAAAGAGCGGCTGAAGTGAAGCAGCGCTACCACTGCTCAGCCCTAAGCCAACCGGCTTTTGACGCATAACTAAACTGTTCTCCGCATACATATAGCCAACAGAGTTCGCAAATGAGAGGAAAGGCGACCTATAAGGACGTCATGTGGCCTTAAATATGGAAATGTCTTAAAAGTGACTTTCATTTACGCATTAAAATTGTCAAATCAAACCGAATGACTATTATTGCAAATTATATCCTCATTTAGATAAATAATTATTATTAAAATAACAATTAAGTATAGAATCGGCAAATTAACTCATCAGGCAATCGGGCATTAGAACAGTTTCTCAATTCAGTTCAAAACATATTCTTTTGATTTATTTTGAATTTCAACTAAAAATAAAATGAAACTAAACTACTATTAAAGGCTCTGACAAACCACTAGTTGTTCATAAAAACACGAATAAAAGCAAAAAATTCAAATTAATGATTATTACGGTATTAAAACTGATTTGCAAACATAAAATTGTGAATCAAAATACTATTTCCTTCAATAATCTCTTCCGAAATAGTTTTCTTAATAACTGTTAATAACTTTATTATCGTTAAAAACTGGGGTTTTATTATTGGCATAAAAATTAATTTAATTGTTTATTACATTAGGTTTTAACTTAATAAAAGTTACAACAATTTATTCAAATTAAATTTCTATATACTAAATTTAAATGTGTTCTAGATTATGTTAGAAAATTATTTGCTTAAAAATTTTCAATCGATAAAATATCAGCGAATTACAAAAATTGATAATTTTTGCAATAGTGTGAGCTTTAAAAACACTTATCAGAAAATTGGTTCAAAAAGTTTATTTCGTTGATTTAAAAAGAAATGTTATTTTAAATTTAAATTTTCTATTATTATCATTGAATTTCATACTTTTTTAAAAAAAAATGTTAAAGTTTTCTGATTGTTGCTGATTATTATTATAAGTACTGATAAATAATTCTAAAGTACTTAAAAATATTGATAAATTCCTGGCGTCGGCAACATCTTAGGCTTAATTAAGAATAAATTTCAAACGAGTTTCTGTACGGCTTTGAAATGAATGTCGAGATATAGAACTTTTTCCAATTAGATATTTATTTTTATAACTCTCGCCTAATTAAGCAATACTTCCAACTCCAATGTCTTACTGTATCTGGAGTTATGGCAGCAATAAATCAATTAATTTTAGTTTTAAGTTCTTTATAATATTTGAAATACTTTTGTTGAAATTTTTAGTTTATACTTAAACTAATGCTTAATTTAAATTAATTGAGTATTTAATTAATATTATAAGATTACTAGTACTTTGGAAAAGGTAACATTCTCCAAATACATAATAATATAATAATAATTGAATAACAATGTTGTAGATTCTTTAATTTTTAAAAAGGTGAATTTGTGTTAAAACTTGCAATGTGATTCAGCAATTCCTTTGTTGAATAAAAATTATAAATACTCTTGATAGTATAAGCAATGAAAGAAAAGTCGAAATTTGTATAAATTTAGATAAGTTGAAATATAGTTTAATTGTATCTGAAAAGCAGTGTAGAGTAACAAGTCTCTCACAGAGTGTGTGTATGTGTGTATGGAAGCAAAGATGGGTTGCACTAGAGTTGAAAGCACTGGTAATGTAGTGCGTAATCGCAATTGTAGCGACTCGTGAGAATTGAGCAGAAAAGGCCATTTTGAACCTACATTGCTCTAAAACTCTCTAAAATTGCTCTTTTCAAAGATATATTCCTCACTAAATAACTAATTTATTATTTTTTTCGTTTACAAAAATAAAACATTCAAAGTCAACAACAAGAAAATGTTTGCCTTTTTTCCTTATCGAGAGTTGAATTAATTTATAGCACTTTTAAAATTTAAATTAAAAGCAAAGACTAAAACTTGTTCTTGTTTTATTTTAATCAATTTTTGTTTTAAAATAATAATTTTAAAAATAATAATGCGTTTAAAAACTAAAACTATATAATATTTAAATTAGTAATCATCAAGTTTATATCGCAAGACATAAATAAATCTCTTCCTCTTTTAAAAAATAAAAATTAATATTTTCATATCTTTAATCTAAATTTGTTTAAAATATAAAATTAAAAACTTAATGAATATTTAATTACTATTAGCAATCAAAACGCTAATAAATAATTTATAAATTTGTAAAATAAGGCAATTAATCAAATGTTGATTTAACTCAAGTTCAAGCGCATTACCAAATCAAGTCTTGTTAGCATAAAATTATTTAATTGATAGGATTTTATAAAAATTTATTGTTTGAATTGTTTATAGAAAAACTTTGATGATTTTTTAAATAAGTTATTACAAAAACTAGTTTTAACTAAAAATTACAATTAACATATTTATCCAACTATTTGACAAATCTATTCGAACAAATCGATTGTGATTTTACAGTTTCTTTTTCACAAAATTTTGAATATACTAAATGTGTTTAAAAATATTAATAAACAGAAAATCTATAATAAAAATAAACATAAAATTAAAAATAGAAAAAAAGTAAAAACACATCTAATTAACTTTTGAAAAAATGTTTAAATTAAAAAATGATTTATTTTACAGTTCACTTAAGATTAAAGCTGAGCATTAATGCATTAATAAATATTATACATTTATATCATGTTTCGCTATTAGTTGATAAAATAGTTGTAACTTTCAATGAAATGAACATTTCATAAGTTATGAAATGCAACATAACTTCATTATTATCTTTCAGTTTTCAAACGAATTATGTTTTTATCAAATTTTAGTTTCAAATTAAAACTAAAATATTTATTTGTAATTTATTTTAAATATTATGAGCTTCTGTTCAGTTATAAATTATGACTTAATTCATGGATATATTTACTGTATTATAACATTGCTATCAATTTAAGAGTTCTTTTCAAATAATATAACGAATGATATGGCGTTTGCACTCAAAATGGATTTGGGATTCGCATCGAACGAGTATAGAGAAAATTTTGAGTTAAGATTTTTTTTTAAATAAAAAGCCATCAGAATAAGAGGCACACATATGATGCAAAATATTAGTGCTATCGGGAACGGGATCGGCATTCGTTATGAGGCGGACATCTGATATTTGAGCTTTTGCTCTAACATTAATATACGGAATACGAGAATAAAGAGAGAAAGTGAGCGAAGTTTCAAATCAAATTGAGTCCCACCTACGGGATCGTATGGTTTGCCAGTGCTTGCTAATGTTGCAAAGTACCAAGCAAATGCACAAATGCTCAAATGCTTACTATTTCTTATCTCTAAGGATAAATTTTAGAGTCCTCTGAAAAACTATAAATCTGACAGATTTTGATAGAGAGAGCAGTAGTGCGTTCGGTGAACTGCCGAACCCAAACTCAGGCATACATTTGCCTAAGATCTCGATAAACTACAATCTTTTGCAATTTCTTGACTTTCACTCATTTTATAAATGTATTGATAAGTAATTGAAAATATATTATATTTTGATTCAAGTTTTGATTTTCCATTACTCACCCAAACATTTCTACATTTATTCAATTTTTATTTATTTTTAATCGCTTTTTGAGTTTAAAACTTTAAGAATAGAGAGACATAAAGAGCACAAATAGCAAGAATCACGACTACACACACATATTGATAGATAGTTGTGCCGATGACGAGCACATGACGAGCACAACACAAAAGAGATACTGCTTTCAACTCACTGCTGACCATCTGGACAATTCCTAAATTCTAACTATTTGAGTTGTAAAGTTAAGTCATAGTGTCATACCTGAGTTGGACAGTTGGACAGAGAAGTGCAATCAAAAACAAGTACATCCCGTCTGAAGAGCTATAATTTTACAGCACTTACAGCATCATTGCATTGCCTTCTTCGCTAACTTTCTCTCTTTTTGAGTCTCAGTTTTGAGTCTTTTATGCGTTTATAACGTGCAGTATAAGGCCTCAGGTCTTAATTGCACTCTAAGGCAATCGTTACGTAAGTCTAGTGAAAGTGATGGACAAAAGCCGACTGTTTTACAACTTTGCCAACTCTGGCACTCATAGCAATTGTCCGACCATTTACTGACACTCAGGTCAAGGCTGAGAATTGGCTCAAAACGCGATTCACTCTCTTTTCAGTCATAAAACAAAACAATTGCTCAAAAATATTGTTCGATTCAAGAGAAAAGTCTTAGAGTAGACAAGTCTTATGTCTTGTTGATAGTGAGTCAATCGCCACTATATCTGTTTGGTTGCGGCTACTGGTCTGACAATCAATTTGGGAACAACTCATAAATTGGTGAAATCTACTCAACTCTGCATTTCTTCGATTGATATGATATTTGTTATATGTTCTAAATATTGTGAATAAAATTTGTTTTAATGTTTTGTTAGTTAATTAACAATTGATTTGTTGTTTATTTAATCGCTATTAAGTGTATAACAAAGTAATAATAGTTATGAAAAGCGAACATAAGTGAAAGTAAAGTTTTGAATGCCTGAGCCCAGAGTCATATTTAGTTTTGATTATGCGTCATAACCATTTGTTGTTCAACTTGTTCATCAGACGCGAGTAATATCCTTAACATTGATGAGCCAATAAACAGGACCCGTAATGAGGCTTAAATATATTTGTGATGGTTATAGTCCTCTAGTATTGCCGACTCTGGCATTACTTCTCTCAAAACTCAATTCTTATGAATGTCGTACAAAACTTCAACCATATATTGGGTAAGACTTGAAAACAACTTTTCACTCATGCCGTTCGATATCTAAAATTTATCAAAATTGCCTTAAAATTCAAAAATAGCCAAAAAATAATTAAGTGTTGACTCAAACAGAACTAAATAATTCAAAAGACAGACTCAGTCTCAGAAAACGAAATAATCTTATATTTAAATTAATATTTTTTGTTTGGTTCTAAAGTTTGACACATAAGCGATGCAATAAAATCTGAGCGACATTTGCATCGCTAACACAAATTAGTTTCATAGGACTTGTGTCACATTTACGAGTAGGTCTCGACTTAATGGTTATCCAACACTAGTTCGACATTATATATAAATTCAGCTAAATATAGCGAAACCAAACTTTGTTTTCTTTGAACAACTTTTTAATTTTGTTAAATTTGGGTAAAAATAATTTAGTTAAAAGTTAGAGAAATATAAAGATTAAAGAATTAAGTAAAGAATAATTTAAGTTTATTGTGCAATAAATTGATTTGAAGGCTCGAAACCTACATCTGATTCACTTCTATTTATCAATTTATTTAATACTGAAATGAAATTCACTGCAAACGAGTCGGAGTGAAGGGCAGGCATTTGGCACAGCCTAACATCGAAATATTGTTCAATTTCATTAGCGCCGTACGGAATGCCTCTCTTTAGGCAAACTCTTTGCACATAACTATTCCCTTCCATGTCTTATCAGAGGGTATCAGCCGTTGAATCATCGATTGGTCGGAATATACGCTCAATATCTGGCAAACCCTATATTTTTGTCTAATTCAAAAAGTACTACAATATAGCGATAAATTGGATTCGGAGCCCGACTGCATGTGATAGAAGCAATTTAAGCAATTTTTTTAATTTTCGAAATTTCCAAATTCAAGGGATCATTGCCTTTGACCAGAAAAGAACAAAACGAGAAAATAGCAAAAGAGCTGATACTTTGTATAGAGCGCCGCAAAACACTGACATTTGCTTCGCTAACGCTATATGAGGAGTGAGTGGAGACCAGACCAGACCTGCAATTATTCAGTAATGTATGGAAAGGCAATGATTGGTTCGGAACGCAAAATGGATTCAAGTCATGCGATGGCAGTCCACAGAATCAGAGTCTGAAACGAACGAACATAAAAACAAAGATTCCTTTCCATGGCTTACGTTTTGCAACATTTTTCAAGACTGTATTTCTATTAATATTTTCTATCGTATCAAAAGTTAGAGCGAATATAGCAAACAATTTATAAGTAAATTAAGCACCGAATGGCTAATACATTGTAACTGAAGGCATATTTTATATAAGGCTGTCATTTGCTGCTCTGCAATAAAATAATACATAAATTTGATATGAATTACTGCTTTCAAGATCAACCTGTTCTCTGTTCTCTGTCTTCTCTCTTCACTTTTCTCCTTTAGATTAATACTTATCGTCGACTCCAACATAATTAGAGCGAAGAAATACATACAGTAGTCGTGTTTCGCCTCTTTCAGCCAAACACTCATTTTCTAATTATACAACATTTGCTTTTCATAACTATTTCTACCATTTTAGCTCTTAAGGGCTTATTATTGCATTGATTTGATTATTGATGATTTGAATATCAAAAACATAAATAACCATGTTATGTTATTAATTATGTAATTTTGAACATTGAAATAAATTAATTACTAAATCAACTTTTCGCTAGTTTTGTGTTTTAAACATCAATTATTTCAATAGCGAGAGAAAAAGATGATTCAAATCTTATATTTAGCACAATATTGTATCCAAGGCTGACCTCAATCACAAAGAATTTTCAATTCTTTTGTTGAAAAATTTTCCAAACCTATAGAAATCCAATAAAACGAAACTATATTTGAATAATAGCACGAATGCTCTTCTACTCCACAGACTCTACAATCCGTTGGTTTGAAATAAATGTCTACTTAAACAATGACTCATTTGGTTTTAATAATAAATTTTAATAAAATAAATAATGAATAGAACGAATAAGAATGCATGGATGCTTTTAAAAACTCAAAGATAATCTCTCTGATAACAAACATTAAATTGAATTAAAGAAATTTAGAGAATAAAAAGTAAAAACATTTTACAGACGAGAATGAATGCGATGTAATCAGAGATGAATATTATTTATATAAATAAAAATGAGACTCATGTGAGACTAAGTTATCAAATGATTTGTTATTGTAATTATCATCAATTAATACGACATTAAATGGCATTTAGTATTATAATACACAATAATATCATTTAATTAATAATTAATATTGAGTTTAGTGTTGAAATGATAACTTATATAAATTCGTTACAACAATAGAATTGAATTAATTTAGTTTAAATGTAATTGAAAACTATGTTAATCATTGATGAGTATTGAGAAGACAATTGTATTTGAATCTAAGGCAGGGTTGGCCAAGGTCCGTCAGGAGAGAAGGTTGAGAGTAGGGTAAATGACTCATTTTCCCCAAAACGAGAGGGGGTCGAGGGGAGGGTCAGCTCAAAATTTTCGCTTTAAAATAGCTAAATTCCCACCAAAAACGACGACATTTTGTTATCAAAACAGGTAATTAAAGCCGATTTAACCGGATTTAAACTAAATTAACAATAAATTAAGCTAATTTATCTGAATTTAAACAGGATTTAGCATTAATTAAATTAAATTAAAGCAATTTATATAAAATCACGCAAAAAATTTCCGGCCGCCAAAGGGGGACCGAAATTTTCGAGGGGGATCATATTTTCGGACGAAGTAAGAGAGGGGCTAGAGCCCAAATTTTCAAAAGAGGGGGGTTAGAGGTCCACCCCCTTGGCCAACCCTGATCTAAGGTATGGTTTAAAACGGTTTGTCTCAATGATTATGTTTAAACAGCAATCGTACCAATGCTTAACCCGGAGGACAACTACAGAATACATCGCAATATATAATACAAAATTGAAATTAAAATTGTTTTGTTTGTTAGTCTAAAATACTCGTATACATTGTGTTTCGCTATACTGTCGGTTACAATCAGTAAATTGTAAAATCAATATCAAGTTAATATATTTAAATTTTTGTTTTGTTGCAAAAACTTTTATATCTATAATATATGACAATTTGAATTAATTTACAGTAAGATGAATCAAAATACTGCATTATTTTGTGTTGATCAAGCAAATACGTATACTTATTCAATGTACGTTTCGTATATATCATAATAACTAAATTTAATAGTTTAGTAAATAATTAATTAATTAAATGCTCATCAATTGCACTCATCAAAGCATTTCGTATACTTCGAATAATCGATATCTAACTACAAAATCATCTTTAGGTTTCGTATCGTTCAGATTATGATAAATATTGTACTTTTATTTAATAATATTTATATTCTATTAATGTATTTAATGCTGATATTAATTAATCTTAAAATAAAACAAAATAAGTTCCGCAACATATGAGACGAACGCTTTTATATACTGTATATATGAGGAGCAGAGGAGAGGCAGAGATAAAATGAAAACTGATTTTCTGACCTTTTTCTTCACTTCAATGATGATTAATGCGAGAAATGTTTAGTTAAATTAGTTTATGTTTTGCTGGTGTCGGTGCTGGAAGAGGAGGTGGATTGCAGTTTGCTGGCCTGTGCCTGGCGCTCCTGTTCGTTCAGCTCTTTGATGGCTTGGATTTCTTTCTTCAGTTTCATTCTTCTGTTTTGGAACCATATCTTGATTTGGCGTTCGGTGAGACACAGGGAGTGCGCCATTTCGATGCGCCGCCGTCTGGTCAGGTAGTGGTTTGTGTGGAACTCTTTCTCCAATTCTAGTGTTTGGTATCGGGTGTACGTCTGCCGTCCTCTTCGACGCAGACCATTGGCACCGGCGAGACCTGCAGTGGTTTGGAATGGACCCAAATTAGGCAAATAGTCGATTGGAAATGCAATTCAACACTTGTTCTGATGTGAGTTATATAACTTTTGCCAAATGTATGCATTGCCTGACATTTGAGTCAAACAACCAAACAATTGCACTAAAAGTATTGTAAACTTTATTTTTAGCTCAAAACGAGACGACAACTGCCGTATAAGTTGTAAAGTTTAGGGTTTAATGTTTGGGCGGGTTTTCCAGTTCGGACTCGCTTTTTGTGCTGAATGAGAGGACACATGAGGACAATGTCCGCATCAATACAAATGCAAAATACCTGCCAATTGGCTGAATGGCAATGAAGATACAAATCCAACCAAATCTAATGTCATAAAATCAAAGTCTCCAGAAATAGACGCATCTCTCGAGTAGACAATCCACTCATTCTCTCAGTCAGTCGAGTATTATTGAGTGAGTCGTGAGAAGGCTTTCGACTATATTTCGTAAATCTATTCTAATTTTCAAAACTAAAAATACATAACTTAACTAAAATCGCTTCACTTTCTTACAAATACTTATTTAATATCGGCATTAATCAGGTTTTAAAGCATTGAATGACTTGTTTTGATGACATATTTTAACGATAAGAAACGCAAAATTAGTTCATTGGTGATTCATCACTAAATAGTAAGTAATAATAATTATTTTTTCAAACACTTTAATAATTCTACTTTCCATCTCTTTCTTCTAATCGTTTCATTCTGTTTTAAATTTAAAATATGTTTTTAAACTTTATTTTTGATTTTATGATCTGATAAAACGAATTCATAACATAACCCGTTCCCTAATGTTTGTTAAATTAATGTTCGTTTATATTAATTCAACTAAAAAATACTTTGAATTAATAATGTTTTTAGAAAGAGTAAAAATTAATGGCAAAAAACTTTTAATACACGTTTCCAAATGAATAATAATTGCATTGAATTGTAAATAAAGACATTTTGGAAATTATACTTTCAAATAGATCTGGTTCTGAACGTCTAGTTAATGATATGGTTCACACATATCTCATAGCCAACTCAACCCATTTATATCTTCTATTTTTATCTAAAATTTGTTTTTAAATGCATATAAATTTCGACATAAAGCTAGTAAACCATTATTATTATCGTGTAGTATGTATTTGAGAGTATTGTAGGACCAGTTAGGCTACAGATGTGTTGAAATTAAAAAACCGCAAAAATTTCAATAACTCAAAAGTAAAGGGTTTATAAAACTATAAAAATAGTCGTTTTGAGGCAACAATAACAATATGGTTCGGGTGCAAATGAATTATATAATTGCAAAAAATGGTCACGAGCAAGGCCTGGTATGGGTTGGGGACTTGGGTTTGAGTGCTCAGTGGCTTTCCTAAAGACTGATGTGCTATAAAACATTGTTTTATTACTATAATAATTATGAGTTTAGTTATTCCGGCAAAGATGCCATAAAACTCATTGCCGTAACGCTGTCTCTACACTAAGTTTCAAATTATTGTTTCATTTTTACTATTAGCTCAACCAGTTTAGTTAGTTAGTTGCAGCTCGTTGCTGGCTCATTTAGTTCCCATTAGACAGACTTGTTCAATAATAATTTTTTAATTTGAATTTATCAGAATTTTTATATGATATTTGCAAAAACAATACAAGTGTTTCGATTCAAACTCCGACTTTGAGTGTTTGCGTAATTCGCATTCAAACACTTTTTCTCTTTTTACTCTCTCTCTCTCTCTCTCTCTCTCTCTCTCTCCCTCCCACCCTCCCCTCCTAGTGCAGTAAAGATCAACTTCAGAATTGCTGACACCGGCAACAAAGATAAGGCCAGTTTTGAACTGAACATATAAGCGCCGCAGCTGTAGGCGAGAGCAAGAATGGTATGTTTAGTGCAAACCATTCAAATCTAATAAGTATTATGTGATAATAACCTTCGAGTAAATAAGTACCTGCAATGGCCATCCAGGGGTAGAATGCGTTTTGAGACGAGACTCCCGCCGCTGACATAGTAGTGCTGTTACAACAACCCGTTGACCAGTCGGCCACCGATCGGGCAGAACAGGCAGCGGCCGCTGATTCGTAGTTTCGAATATCTGCCGAAATAGCGGTAGAGGAGGGCGAGGGTCGTAAAGAGTTGGGCCAACCGGCGGCCGTCATCTGGTGTTCGGGAGCTTTGAAGCCGTTCTGGTCTTTGGTTAGACCGCAATCTTTGAACGCCTCTGTCTTGAATGCCTGGGCGGCCGACCCGTCATACAGTTTGCAGGCATCGTAGTTGGCGCCGTCGGTTTGAACCCCGGCCTGACTGGAGCGGAGACTGGCCTGGTAGCTTGAAGTCACGGAACCAGGAATAAGTGACAGAGCTTGTTGTGAAGCGTAGGATCGGTAGGCCTGTTCGGCGGGGCTGTAGAAGCCGGTGGCCGTCGAGTTGTGATCGAAATAAGTCGTATTCATCATAATTATGACAAATATGACGAACACAACAGCTCTGAGACACTGCACTCGAAGACTTGGTTTGAAAAGTGATCCGAATATAAAAACTGGAAAAATGTGTTTATTTAGTATTTTTTACTGCTTTCATGACGAGATCGGATTGAATATAGGATTAAATGGTCGCAGCGTTAGACATGTCAGGGCTTGCCATTGCCATCGCTGCCGAGTGTGATGCGGTGCGGCGCCCATGCCAACCATGCCTACCCATGCCTACCTGCCACTAGGCTTTCCCGGAAGGCCTCTCACAGCCAATCAGCGCACGACTCAGTCAGCATCACAGCTCTCGCAACTGTGAGCACAACCAGAATTGGACGGCCCCGGACTCACCACTCGAACTACTACTCCGTTCTCGCTCTGTCTCAGACTCTGCTCTCATAGCAATAAATTGTCGAAAGTATAGCTCAGACATAGACATCGCATACATCGCATACATCGATACAACGCATATAACGCATATATTTTCGCATATTCTTTACCCGAATAGAGCTTTTACTCTCTCTCTCTCTCTCTCTCTCTCTCTCTCTCTCTCTCTCTCTCTCTCTCTCTCTCTCTCTCTCCTGCACTCGATTACCAATTCTATTATTCCGTTCTTCTAATATATCTTTATATATATCGGACTTTTCGAGTGCGACCGACAAACCGACAAAGAATTACATAATTATGGCCGTATTGTGCGGTCATTATACACCCCTTTCCTATTGTCAGAGCATTACTTCTTTGTTAGAATACTATTTTGGGTTCAATTATATATGCAATGCCTTCACCTGCGGCTAAATTTAATAATTGAATACTTGAAAACTAGGGATAACCAAGGGGCTAAATACAAACAAATGTATGCTTTTTAATGTACTGTAGTTACACGACATCGCAGTATTGCGAAAATAAAATTAAACCTCCATTAATAATTTTAAACTGTAGAGTTTTCCTAAATTATTATTTAAAAATTGTATTTAAAAAAGTAACTTGGTGTTTGGCTAAAACCTTTAGATTTGAGTTATTATTTATTTGCATCAATACATTACTAATTTGAATCAAACATTGAGTTATGAACCAGTTTTGCAAACAACAGAAGAGAGAAAACAAAGTTTTCAAATTATTTTTATGTGTTTTAGAGTTGACTCAATTGTACTTATTTTTGTCTATTCTTCTCAACTGCAAGTCATTCAATATTTATTTTTTATTTAATTTTTAACGTAAAAATGCGCTGAAAATATTATATAAATTTTTAATCAACCAAGTAAACATTTTAAATGAAAAAGAAAGCTGTTTAACATTAAAATTTAAAATTTATACATATTACTTTAATGCAAAAAATATTTAATTTTATATTTAATTTTAAAATGCAAATTTTAATTTATTAATTTTATGCTCTCTTAATTGGTTTTAATTGTATTTGCTGCTGTGTAATTGAGTTATGCACAAAATTCATTAAACCTAAATTGTAATTTAATGATTTTATTTTTTTAACAGAGCTGAAATGGCATTGTCTAAAAATGGATATAAACGACATTGGATATCTAAAAACTTAAAAAATATTATTAGATTAAAATTTTAACAATTTTATTAAATAAAAATATAAAT
>JAQIYC010000184.1:0-17521 GCA_034699545.1 Porobelba spinosa
TTCTCTCTGTCTAAAAAAATTGAGAAGCCAAATTTTCAATCCTGGGAATTAACGGGCACCCCCCACCCCCCTCGACATTCCAAATTTTTATCGTGGCAAGTTAAAGAGGTGGGAGAATTTTATTTTTAATTTAACTCAAGGAAAAGAATGATTCTGGTAAATTTTAATTTTATGGAAATCTTTATCATACTTTAATCTGAAATGCTTCATAGCATTACCTTGCTATATTGCTGTATTGCTATATGTATTGATGTATTGGTATACTGTTGAGTGTAAAGTGCAGTATCCAATGAAAGCGATACGAGTGGATGAACTCAAGTGTCAACTAACAGTCGAATTCTAAATTAGTTCCAATATTTGAATTTTAAAATCTTGATTCGAGTTATTTATGAGAAGAAAAAGGATATTTGAAACGAGAAACCAAATGACAAGCTCTGCCTTAACTCGACTTAACTACATAACGACTCGCCTGTATATTGTGTGGCTCTACCGGTCTTTCCCTCTTTTCGTATCAGATTTCGATCAAAACTCCAGATATTATTCAAAGTTTGCATTCAATTGTACTGTAGATCTAGTTTTAGTGAATACTAAAGTTTATAAATAATAAATATATAGTTTAACCCTATATGTTGTCACTTAAAGCTATATTATATCTTTAGCCATAATAACCGCACAGTTCAGCAAACAATGGGACAGTTTATCACTCACTCGATTGGGTTGCGGTGTCATCCATCCAATGCTAATATCATCACAACCTCCTTGAGTGAGTGACATCGGTCTCGACGATCAACGATTCGACCCGTCCTCTCATCTCATAGTTATTCGATTCGATTATTTGCTATTTTAGTCGATTTAATAAAACTTTATATCAATTGTTTAAATCCTGAACTTTAAACTTTCAAATAATTTAAGTCGAAAATGAATTGAATGAATGCATCACTTCTTTGCATTACAACCGATTCCAATGTTAGTGCGATTTTAGATTAATTATTGGCTTTGCATTCGCTGTTTAAATCGATTTAAAGCAAATTTTTTATTTTATTTTATTTCTTTATTTCAAATGTGTTTTTTTGTCAACTTTTCAAATAAACAGCAATTTTAAAATATTTAATTTTTAAATCAACAAACTTTCTGAATATTGATATAATCCAGTAACATTAAACACTAATTTAAATGAATTCAATTATTCGACTCAAACACTTAAAATCAATTTTAATATATTATATCAATTTATACAATAGTGTGAAGGACTGGTCGGCCGGCGCTGACTCTCATTACGTAATCAAACAGTTCAAACGAGTGAGTTATCCCGAAATAGTTGGTTTGTATCGATCGATAAGTTATATCTAATCGAGTGTTTAATCGACGGAAGGCTTTCACTCTTTGGTCAGATGTCTCTAAACTAACGTTTACTGAAACGAGAAGAGCCGACGCAGACATTGTCGTGTCGTTCCTTCGGGGCTATCACGGCGACGAATACCCGTTCGACGGCCCGGGATCTATTCTGGGACACGCCTTTTTTCCCGGCGACGGCATAGGAGGTGACGCCCACTTCGATGCCGACGAGCAGTGGGACCAAAGAAAATACAATTTGGTCGACAGTGACAACGATTGGGAGGGTATGGTTGGGAATGCCTTTTGAATTCTCGTTCACTTATTCCGTTGTTTTATACCTTTAACTTAGGGGTCAGTCTGTTCTCAGTCGCCGGTAATTGAATTGAATTAATAAATTAATATAATGACTAAAAAATGAATTCCACAGCTCATGAATTCGGCCACTCTTTGGGTTTGTCTCACTCTTCAGTCGCCGGTTCTCTAATGTTTCCGTACTATCAGTCAATTGGCGATGACTTTAGACTTCCCTACGACGACACGGTTGGGATTCAACAGCTCTATGGTATGGTCTCTAAGAGCAGCGCTGTCTTAGTCTCACTTATGATTGAATTCGTATTAATTAATTTGAAATAAAGGCTCGAAAACACCCATCAAATGGTCATCTTTTCCGTCGGTGTCAACTCCAAGATATAGTGTGACAAACAGTGGTTCGACCGGTTCAGCCAAAACTCCGAAAAGACCATCGATTCCAAAAATTTCGGCCGAATATCCCGATCCTTGCAATACAAGCATTGATGCAATCGCTTCAATACGAAGAGATATTTTTATATTCAAATCAAAGGTAACAACAGTTTTACAATAAATATATATTTAAATAAATGAGTATTGAATGGATTTGCAGTACTTCTGGTGGTTAAAGGATAACCGAACTTTAGAAAGGGCTCAACCGATAGAAGTCTATCACTATTGGACTGATTTGCCCAAAGATTTAGAGAGAATAGACTCAGTCTATGAACGACAAAGTGATAAAAAAATAGTATTTTTTATTGGAAAACAGTATTGGCTTTTCAATCATAACAACCGTTTAGAAAACGGATATCCCCGGCCATTGTCCTATATTGGTACTGGATAGATTTTATTTTGTTTAATTTAATTAGTTCTCAATTGATCTAATGATTGACTAAAGGATTACCGAATTATGTGGAGAGAGTGGACGCGGCTATGATATGGGGCCACAACGCGAAGACTTATTTATTTAGTGGTTCTCAGTATTGGAGATATGAAGAAGAAGATAATCGGGTGGAACTCGACTACCCGCGGGATATATCAGTTTGGAAGGGAATTCCTTCCCATATCGACGCCGCCTTCCAGTGGTCTATCGATAGTAATATATATATGAATTCAGTGATGACTCGATTCTAAATAATAGTAAATCGATTTCAGGTCAGACCTACTTCTTCAGAGGCCATCACTTTTGGAAATTCGATAATCGAAAGATGAAAGTAAGCGATGGATATCCTCGGAGTATATCTCAGTTCTGGTTCGCTTCGTTGTATTGCAGATACGAAAGTAAAAACAAAAGTTCCGCTCATTTTCCGAACACTCGAACCGATGATAGCATTAGTTTAAGTTCTAAACATATAATCAAAGTATATATTTATTTGTTTTCAATCAATGCTCTATTATTTTACAACTTTTATATTTTTAATGTATTATACAATCAATTAGACATAAATTAAACATTTTTTACATTTTATTTAATTAACCCTTCAATCAAATAAATATAAAGTTTTGTGAATTAATGTGAATTTTAGGGCAAAACTGTTGTTGAGATCAATATTCATTCAAATCCTATCCATCCGATTCGTCATAATTCCAAAACTCTTCCCTTTCGGTCAATAAGTTTTCGACGACTTCTTCACAACTGTTTTTAGCGTTAATTCTAAAGTTTTCATAACTAATAATGAGCTCCGGGTGTGAAGAACTCGAACCAATCGTTTTGACTATAAATTTGATGCAATCGATGGATATTTTGTCGCAACGATTCAGTTCTAAAAATGTAAGGCTATTACAGTTGACGGCCAATGATTGTACGCCTCTATCCGTCACATAATAAGAGCCACTTATGTCTAAAAAGTTCAATTCAGTCATTGCCGACAACTTTAGTAGAGATTCGTCAGAAATCTGTTAAATAAAGTTTTATACGATTTGAACGCAAACTACAATCGGTTGTCGATATAAATAAACAAATGAAACCTTTGAGTCAGAAATGCATAATCTTTTCAAATTCGGTAAATAGAGTGGGATTTGACTAATGGAGATGTCATCGACTCGATAGGTCAGCACAAGAAGCAATTCCTTGAGTTTTGAACAGTTGGAAAGCAATAACAAAATCGATTCGTTATTAATGTCGTCATAAATCGCCGAATTCTCTAGTATTTCAAGATTTTCTAATTTATTGATTAATAAAAATCCAGAAATAGTTTCTAAATATAGAAAACATATCGATTAGAGTTAAATATATTATTTTTTCAGACATTTAGTCATAAAATTCGAAATTAGTTTTGAAAATCGATTTAAAACTACATTAAACTGAAGTTAAAACTAAAGTTTAAACAAATATTGAGCTCTCATTCTCTCTAATATAGACAGTTCTGCACTATTTTATTGAAATTCAATAAAAATTATTAAACAAAAATGCTTTAAATATTATAATAAAAATTTAAATCAATCGAACCGTTCGATTCATTCAAATTTGTGAAATGAGAAATACGAAGAACTTTCAAATGTTTTAAATTCAAACAAATCGTTTCCATTATTCTATAATCCACTGCAGATATGGCCAAACCCTTGAGAGCACTTCTATCGACGCCAACTAATTCTTTAAATCCTTTATCTTTGATCTAAAAATACAATTTTGAAAATTTCAAAATTCAAAAGTAATTTCGAATTTCGTGCAAACCTTTTGACAATTAGTTATATCTAATGATTGCAAAGTTTGACTCAAAAGTCTAAAACAATTTCCATTAACTCTACAATTGTTCCTAATTTGCAAAATCTCCAAACGTCTGGTGCTCTTCAATAGCCACCAAAAGCCCTTTTCACTAAAGTTCGAGCAATCGTTTAGAATAAGGCTCTGAATTAAATTTAAAATAATTATATAAACATTTAAACAGAAAATTGTTAAAATATAACCCACTTTAAGATTAGGACATTTTTCACCCAGAACTCTTAGGGCGTAATCGGTTGTAATTCCAGAATCAAAAACTAATTTTTCCAATAGAGGACACGATACAGCTGTGGAATGGATTGGAATTCAATGCAATCGCTTGACAGCAAAATTAATTATCGCTTAAATGTATTGACAAATAAATTTTCATTCAATGATATTTAATAATTAATCATAAAATAGACAAATATTAGCATTTGTTAACTCAAATATTAAGAATATTTTTCAAATCAATAAAAGAGTAAAATGTAGTTAAATATTAAGCAAAGAATTTACACAGAATTTGATGCATAGCTACAAACGAAACATTTTTTACCGATTATTTCAATCGCCTTCGAGTCGAGAAAATTAGTGACGAGTTTTAAATCAATTGATCGTAAATTCGGACATTTCTTCAGAATCGAGAAAAGAGTCGTCGTTTCTAACGCTAATTAATTGCATGAAATTTGCAAACATTTTGGAATAAAGTCTAAATTTTAAAAAATACTATAATTTGTAAAATACCCGGAGATTCAAATCGAAAGAACGTCTTTGCAAATGAAATATGAGTTTGAGTCGACCAGAACTGTTGCATCAAATCTCGCCATCGCTTACAGACTGTGAATACAAATTACTAAAATATTTTTGAAAATACTTTTCCTTAAGATTTCGAAATTATTAGTCAACAGAAAAGAGAATAAGAAAAGAGAATTGGATTCGATTCTAATTAGAAGAACAAATACCAAATTGAATGCGAGTCCTGTCGAGCAAACTCTCCAAATATCCGAATATGTGAAGCAAGACGTCGTCGTCTAAGTCATTAAAATTGCAAACTTTTGCCGATATTTTAATTTTAACAAAATTCGAGATTTCGTTAATTTGATCGCAATTTCTGTATTGATTGAGTAGTTGTCGCTCTCGACTCAGTTCTTGTATTTCTTTTTTCATTTGTTTACAAGTTTTAGGTTTGGCTGCAAAGACTCGAAGTTGTCTTTTGCGGGTAATATAACAAAATATAAGTTAAGATACAATTGGTTTGAATTACTCGTTAGTCAATACCTATTGTCTAAAATGAGATCATTTGGTTCGACGTTCAGCACAGATCTCGAATCACAAACATTTGCAAACGTTATGAATCCATATCTGCATTATGTTTGCAATTGCTTTCATTAGTTTTCGCAAATTCGAGTCAATATTAATAATAGAGATTACGTGCCCTTTCGGTAATTTGTTTATGTGATCCTTAACTATAACACAATTGAAAACTTTACCGAACTTTTGGAAAAACTTCGATAACTCCGTTTCGGTGACCTATCAATGAAACAAACAATTGGTTCACAAATCAGATGAATATAAATTTAATTTTCATTTCAATCAATAAATCAAATCAAATTAAATTAAATTAAAACATTTTCAACATTTATGTCAACTATGACTAGAGATTATGAGAAGAAACGATATGAGAATAACTTATAATTACTGTTAGATTAATGATTGAATATTCGATACATTAGTATATTTACAAATAATTGAGATTTGAGTAACAATTGAGTCGTTCAGAGATTGTGTAGATTTAGTACATTTTCATCACATACTCTATAACTGATATTTCCGACAAAAACACGCCTTTCGTTCAGATCCGACGGATTGGGGTTTCGCTCCAACCGGTCGTTGTGTCCGAAATAGTGTTCTCCAAAACCCGAACCATTCGAACCGTTCGTATTCTCCTCTCCTTTCGTGTCTTCAATCACCGGCTCATCGATGACTGGAGACGTGATGTCCATCGGCTGCACATCAGACATACCGGAGTCGGCGGCACCCGAATCACTCCAACTGTCTTCAGATCTCATTCTTTGGTCATTTGAGTGACCCGTTTGTCGTAAACCGATTGACAGAAACCCGAGATTTTTGCGCGGAGAGGGAGTCCTACACAGTCTGTCCCGAATCGCCTGTTCAGAGAACTCGTGAAACGCTTCCCGATGTATAGGAGTGGCGACTGGAGTGGCCGGGAGTGACGATCGGAACACTGCGCCCATCGGGAGGCCGGGAATGCATATGGAGTTGAGTCCGAGGAAGGCCTCGGAATGCAGTTTCTGTAAGTGTCGGAAACGGGAGGCAAACATACTTGTGATGAATATCCCGGAACTGCTTCTTCGCGTCTGATTCAGAAGAGTCTTCGTTGGCGTCATCTGAAGGCCAATCGAATTCGGAGCCAATCGACGGCTCAGGGATTGCGTCGAATACGGCATCGGATGTGACGACAGGTGCGACGAATCGCTGGCAAAGCAGTTGATCCCCGATGTGGTCGACGGGTGGGAGGGTTGGGAGGGATGGCAGGGATGGGAGAACTCGCTCTCCGACTCCATCTCGACCTCCATTTCAGATCTGATTCGCAATTATTCGATAATAACTCGAAATTTGTTTCGATTTTTGGATTTGTTATCGATTTCGCAATATTTGTATTCAATTACAACTAAATTGACTTTAAATGAGATTCAAAACAATTATTACATAATATTTCAAAAATATTTGGTATAAATGAGAAACAAAGCAATCAATCGATTGATTTGATTGTATTGAGTATTAAATCAAAATATTATTAAATATTATTAAAACAGAAATCAAAACACATTCAACGCATACGTAATGATCGGATGTTTTGCTTTCGATTGTGTGGAGAGTGTCGTCACTGTCCGGACTGTACGTAACATACGTTCAATACGTTATGCGATTGTAGACTACTTTTAGCCCCCATTTGGGTTCGACTCAAGTTTTAAGTTATTTTAATTTTTGAATTTAAACTAATTTAAGTCAAATTCAGTCAATTATTGATTTTTGTTGAAATTTCTCAATTATTTCTCTAATTACATAATTAGCAATCAATTAATCAAAATGTGATTACATTTCAATACGAATGCATTGAAAAGATTAATCGAAACGAAGTTTTGCTAACATTTTGTAAAATTAAAGATTTATTCAATAATTGATTTAATAATTAAATAAATAAATTATTTTAATTAACAAATCAAAACCAAAATTAAAAACATAAATAATCACAAGATTTGAGCAATTATTCGAAATTCTGTAAATAATTTCTATAAAATAATTATTAGTTTTTCTTAACTCCAAACAAATTCGAGATCAGATCAAAGGAGTGATTAGAAGATGAAAGGACTCAACCACTTGAGGGCCAGAAGCAGGTGCTGTAAGAGAGTGAGAGTGGAGGCAGACATTAGTTGAGGAAAGGCTGGAATCGGTACTCAAACCGAACTCAAAGCCGAGTCAATGCAGACCTCAATGACGACACTCATGAGGACGAGTTGGACGTCGTCTTCGATGCCAACGATTCTGGAAATGAGTTTCGTTTTTGCGATTAGAGCGCAGTTGACGACAATCGCGATATAGACGATGGCGTTGAGGACGTCCTCCCACTGGCCGATGTCGCGCACGAGGTGTCCGCCGAACGGGCGCTGGTAGACGACGCACAGCTTGAAGGCATCGCTTCTTATTTCGATTACGTTATTGATTAGAGCGCAGAGAGCGGCCAACGGGAAGGTGGGGGCGAAGGTGAGGACATACCCGAACTGGATCACCAGCTCCAGGTAGTCGTCGAAAGTGCTCTCATAGACAAACATATTCGACTCCAACTCTCCCGAAGATATTTCGTTGATTTCGATTTTGTGCAGTTTTGACAGTTTGTACGACTCCTGGAGGAACGGCACGAACGCCTCCTTTATGTTACCGATCACTTGTCGGGTGATGAGCAGAGCCGCCAATTGCTGACCCAATTGGGAACACAACAAACCATTAGTGAGACTCTGAGTCAATAGGGAATCAATGAATGGAAGAGAGGAATACCTCTTCGAGTTTATCCATATCTCCGATATAGAACGCGATGTAAAAGAGCGGAAAAAAGGAATTCATAAATTGGAACTGAAATCGGAAATGGATTTGTGTTTTAATTTTTGGACTGTTTTAACATTTTTGGAATTCTCACTAAAATTAGTTTTAAGATTAGATTATTTTCATGAATTGTTTCGAACGGATAGTTTTCTGAAATGCAAAAATCAATTTTAATTATTTGCAAATTTTAAATCAAATCAACGAATAGTTAGATTCGGGATAATTGAGAGAAATTAAAACAAATTTAATAACTGATCCAAACCTTTATTGTTGAGCCAAACGGCTATTTTGTAATAAATAGCTTCGAATATGAATATAAGAATCGCTAAAATGATTTTTGGAATATAACTGCTCCAAACCGGGTAACCCAGGTCTCTGATCAGGACGTCGTCCCACCAGGTCTTCAGTGCGTTTGCAATAGATTAGTCGAAATTGCATTAAACGCTAAATTGGGTTCAGATTAAGAAAGTGTGGAATAAATACCTGAAGTCTGAAAACAGCGAACATTAGCCCAAAAGCAGTGCATAAACTGAATCCAATGACAGGGAATGAAACGAAATATTTAAATAACTTTCTCTCGATCTCGAGATTACCAAAAGAGTGGATAATATTGTTTCTTCGGAATAAAGGCCTGACGTAGTGCTCATCTGTGCCGAAGTGGTCGGAACTCCAGTTTTGGACGAGTTTTTCGTTGTTATGTCTCCACTTCTGGAGGAATACTGTCGACCAAACAATGTTGAGAACAGTATATAAGAGAATAAAGACTTCAGCGAATGGACTGGTATTGCCGTAGAAAGTGATGAAAACGCCTAAAACGGCCGGAAATATGAGCGCAAAGGTATAAAAGCCTAAGAATGCGAAATAAACAGCGATTTTGATTCCAAAGTATTGGCAAATCTTGTCGAGCGGTTGGAAGGAGAAGAAGGCGGACACCCATTCGGTGCGCAGTTCTGACAAATCGCTTTCGTTGTGAAGCGGAAGCACTTGTTTTAAGTGATTCAAAGAAATCAATTTCGCGATTATGGCGTCGTTTTCCCGAAGTTTCAAACTTTTCAATTCGTATTCAATAATCTGTGGATTCGAATCACTTTCATTGAATCGCAAAGTATTGAGAAAATGCAAAATAAGACTTTGGCGCTGAAGGCTCGTCAGCACATGAGTGCCTGGGCTCAGGCGATAGCCCAGTTGTTCAGCGCCGGCCAACAGATACTCTTCGCTTGCGGTTATATAAAATGCCTGTTCTTTGTAATGAGAATGAGGTTTGACTTCAACCGTCAGATTCGGTAGTTTTTCGGCAAATATTTGAATCAAAGCATCGATTATGTGATAGCCTTTTGGACTAATCACTAAAATCACATCATATTTAAGGCACTGCTCGCTCTGTCTGTGCCATAGGTGAGCGCCGGCCGACTGGATGTCTTGCGTTTGCTTTTCAATAATATTCCTAATTTCCGCTTTGAGTGAACTCTTTCGAGTCGTAAAACTTCTTTTTCTTAAATTAGATTTTAAGCTGAGATCGTCATTCAAATCCATTTTTTATATTATTTATATATTTATTATTATTATTATTATTATTGCAATATATTTCGTTTCGAAACCATAAATGTCATAAAACAGTGGTTCGAATGACAACAAGAAATAAAGACTTGGAGTGAATCCAAAAGTGTTTGCAAAACACATATTCAGTCACAGAATGTTTTGCTCTGTTTTCAGAATAAAATCGATTTTTGGCTCAAAGTGTTGCTAAACGACAGTAGAGTTCTGTTTCTGGTTTTGACATTTCGATCGAAAATAAATAAATAAAAACGAATTACCGCTTAATTAACTCAAATTATGTACTTTTATATGAATTAAATAATTTGAAATTTAGGCCAAAAAATCAATTAAATTATCAAATATTCGGTTTATTGATATAATTAACAGCAAAAAGCGTTTCCAATATAAACAATACTAATGAGTCAATGGATTAGTATATTATTTACGGCTTATACTGTATATCGGATATAATTGACAAAAAATATATACAAATTAATTAAAAACTATCTTTACTTCACAAAAGTGTCATTATTTCAGTATTGAGTTATTATTTTATGTATAGAATATTCCACAAAATTATAATATCGTTGATCAGAAAAAATATAAATTAATTTAAATTCATTAAATGATTGGTTAATGTCTTCGCTCTTTGTCGTACCGGTTGTGGTACGACTGCCACGACTTGTGGTTGACTTTACTCTTGAAATGTCTGTCAAAATGAGGTTTATTTCGATGAGAATTAAAAGATCCGTTAATTCTATGCTTTTCTGTTTGAATCTTCTGAAACGGATTGTGATTTGAATTGAAATTCGTTTCAATTCGATTCGTCTTTATTTTCTTTATCTGAAATTATGTTTAATTTTATTTAATTTAAACACATTTTCGAATTCAGGCCAATAATAGACTTAAAATGCCATACCTTTCCTCTATCGTACTCTTCGTCGTAATCATCATTCATTTCATTGGTATTACGTTTTTCTTCACTTAAGGATAGGTCCAAATGGGAGGGCCGGCCGGACCACGAGTTCACTGCAAATACACATTCGTTTCAGTCAATAATCAGACAATTAATTCAATTCAAAATTGCAAACCTTTGTCGCCATAACCTCTACTACTGGTCTTCAAAAGCGCATTAAGTGTTTCGTTGCTATCGTTTTCAACAATATTCTGCTTCTGAGGTAAGTCTTCGCCAATTCGTCTCTTTTTAGCCAAATCGCGAACGTTTTCGTCCCATTGTTTCGATACTAAATCTAAAATTATTTTTTAATAATTTAGTTAATGTTTGGAAGAAACCTGAACTCAATGTTGAAGCCATACCTGGTTTAAGGCTAAAAGTGCGCTCCTCTTCGACCGTCTCTTTGGTTCTCTCAATCCATTGCAACTGATTGTCATCGGAATCGCTGTCGGAATCATCTCTCTTCTTGTGTTTCTTCTTCTTCTGCTTCTTCTTCTTGTGCTTAATCTTAATCGAAATTATCTCTTCATTAGTGTCAGAGTCACTGCTTTTTTGCGAATTGTTTTTAAATGATTTATATTTTTCGTGTTTTTTGCGCTCATTTTTATGACTACTGGTTGTACTCTTCGTGTCGTCGCTATTGTCCACACTTTTCGAGTGACTTCTTCTATCGGTCTCTCGATTTCGACTCTTCCCGTCCCTCAGACTCTCGTTGGAACTCCTGTGCGAACTAATACTTCGACGATCGAAATGATCTACTTTTTGATGATTCGAATCCTTAGAATAGTGTTCTCTGGACTTCCATTCTTTCGATTCGAGGCCACAATTGGCGACAAAACTGTTGTCGAACTTCAAGTCATTCTTCTTCGGCGAAAACAAATGGTTTTGAGCGTCGAATGCATTGGAGGAGTGATTCGTAGAACCGGTTTTCGATTTGGATTCGCAATGCGTTTCAATGCCTTCCGATTCTCCAATTTGAGGTATTTTTTGTTTTGTACTCAAAACTTGAGCTACACTTCCGGAGCCAATAGTCGCACATCTGTTGGCTTTGTTTCTATGTTTGTGATGCTTCGAGTGTTGGCTTCCATTGCATTCGGGCAGACATTCAGATACTGTCCACTCAGTGGTAGAATTGACACTATTTGTGCTCGAATTCGATGCAATAGATGGAGATCGGAGTGCAGTCTCGACGACATGCCATGAACTGGTCGTCGCCTTCACTTTCAACGTTATCGGAGCCAAAGGCACACAACTCGCAGACTCTGAGGTATTGTTTTGTTCGATATTTACATTCATTTTCGGTTTTAGATTTGGAATGTCTTGCGAATTACAGTTAGTCTTAACAGTAATCGAAATGTTCTCTATTTTTTCGATTTCATTATTCGAGTTCTTGTCACTCATCGAAAGTCTATTATTATTATTATTATTATTAATGTTATCACAGTTTGAATTAAGACTTCCATTCAAATGAGTCGTTTGTTTCGGACATTCCTCATCAGATGAATCGCTAGCATAAGGCACCAGACCTTTGGTATAGCTATTAGTCGACTCAGAGTTGATTTGTTTGCGTTTAATGACATTTTGGGGTTGTTTTATGGCTTCGGATTGTGTTGTTTGTGTTGTTTTTAATGCATTTATCGGTGAAATGAGTTTTTGGATGCTTTGAGCGGAACCGTAGCCAACAGTATGTGGACTAAAGTTATTGAGCTTTTGATTACGAAAAGCCAATTCAGGGCTCAATATATTCGATAATTTCACTCCATTTGGAGTCGTTTGAGATATAAAGTTCTAAAATATAAATCAAATTTCAAATCGAGTCACAACTGGCATAAAACGGCATACCTTGACGGGTGTGGGTCTGTGGAAGTCGGTGTCGACCCTGACGTAGAAGAGGACGTAGGCCTGTTGGTTAAGCACTTGGTTCAGATTCACTTGGATTATACGCGAGTCGTCCATCAGATACCAGCAGTTATTCGAGTTTCGAACGTAACAAAAATAATGGCCGGAATTACATGTCGGCCCCAAATGGACCAGAACTGCACTTAGTTTGTAGAATAGCGACGAACCCTACCATTCCGTTCACAATTAGTGTTAAAATTGCTGTTTAGGGCAAAAGCAAAGCAATCAATCAATACCTTAGTTTCCGACATATATGGCCTTAAATTGAGTTTTTCCGGATATGTAATCGATTTCGTGATCTTTCCGCCAAACATACGGTTGTAATCGAATCGTTTGAACTGAAAAGTGGCCACATTTGGGGCCTTATATACAGTCAACTGCTTCTTAGCCAAGACCTTGCGCTTACATCGGGTGCACTTATACGCGTCTTCCGACTGCAATATCTCCGGCGCCGCGAACTTCTCGAGCGCTCTCTCCAGAGAAGTCACGTTCTGTACGAATATAAACATCATTTTGAAAACGAATGGAAAAACAAATGTTTGTAAATAAGTCTGACTTTTATATCGAGCATAAAATCCATAAAATAGTCGTAAGTATTGCTCTTCGCTTTGCACTGAAGACATTGGACTTGACTTCTGTGATAACCGCCGAAGATCTGGTTGATAGCAGTGGTCTCTTTGCTCAATGGATCCAATTTTAGGTTTGGTATGTCATGACTGTTGAGACACGAGCGCCACATGTTGTCGATCACATACCGGAGGAATTCGTGAGCGTCTTCTTGTCGGCCGAACGTCAGGTGTTTGGCAATGGATTTGAGTCGACGGCAGATAGTAATCGGTTTAATGGCTTCTCCGCAATGAATACGAGTCTGTCGTATGTGTCGACACATTTCGCAAACCATACAAAAGTTAAAATTACCTGAAAGTGGGACAAAACGGCATTAAACTGAAGACAAATGCAGCCAAACCTACATTTATTGGTGCTGTGGTCGTCGGTATGTAATAAATAGTTGACTAAAGGCGGGCAATATGTGAGACACTGGAGAACAGAGTTGAGAAAACATGTGTTTCCCATATTCGTGAGTCCGGCGCCGATCTTATGAGGCTTTAGGGGAAAGCAATCGCTCGTCAATCGTCTCAAAGTATGCAAATCTATATCAAATCAATACCTCTTTCCAGTCTAAGAGCACTTTCTCGCGCGGATACAACACATGCTTTGGAACCGGTATTCCATCGCTATTGCCGTCAGAGTTGTTGCCATTCATTAGATTGACGTTTGAATTGGTTTTGTTCTGACCATTCATTTTGATAACCGAATCATTGTTTAAGTTATTATTGAAACCGAATTTGTTATCATTAGTCAAAACATTGTATTTCATTTGAAGACATTTGGCGGACATCTCGTCGTCTTCTTCTTCGGTTCGCTTGAACTCGACGTGAGATAACAGTATTGAAGAACGAGAACCACTTGTTATCTGATTAGTGGTCAGACATCGGCATTCATATCAATATTAATATTGTATTAATCGTTCAATTGATGCGACAATCGATTCGATAGTATTTAGAATTCATTCAATACCTGATTGTTGAGGGAATAGGGATTGTCGTCAATAAGAGAACCCATTTTTGTCGGCTTTTCGACTCTTTTTTGGCCAAATGTTCGCCAAATTTAATAACAAATAAATAATATAATAAACAATTGAATTGATGTCGAAGTGAATGTCGAAACGTGTGGTTCACTCGAAGCGAATCGAAAGCGAATGCAAACTCATGTCACGTCTTATATGTGGCACTCATTCACACACCACTTCAGTTCAGTTCAAATTCATTTATTTGAAAATTTGAGTCTAAATATTGCGATCAATCCATTTGTTGAATGCATTTAAATCAATTCAAATGTTTATTAATTAAAATTAAATTAATTACAAAATATAAAGCCTTTTGAAGACAAAATGGCTTTTCTATACAAATGTTCTCTAAAGCCGAACACGAGTTGCCGTAAACACTGTCGACAACACATTGCGCCCTCTTTTGACACTTTGCGACACTCAGTCTGTAAGTACTTTCACGAGTCCTACCAATTGTCTGCAAATTGTCTGCAAAACGATATTTACACGAAATCTCAAATAATGCCTAAATTTAGATAATATTCTCCATTTCCCGCATAAACTGGTCGTATGCGTCGTCTTTGGTCGGGGCGTTCAGACCAGACGCCGAGCCATAGCTCTGATTGGAAAACCTCTTGAAGTCTGAAAATCCTTTTTGAAAAACAAAAATCAAATAAGACTTCAATCGATCGACAATTGGTTCAAATAATACCTGATCTATGAATCGGTTTTTTGACGGCTTTGTCGTCGCGTTTGACCCTCAGAGCGACGGGTGTGAATCGGGTGGCGTCGGCGCTCAGGTTCCTTAACTGGGGTTTGGCTTCGATGGTCGCTCTGTCCGAAACGATATGAGTTTTCTTGTCGTCGCGTTTCGGGAGAGTAGGAGTGGCTGTGAAAGGGGTTGCCATCGATTGCGGACCCATTGGTCTCATCGGTTGCATCAGAGGTCGCGGACCTAACATTCGATGCGTCGGTAGACCGGTTCTCATGGCGTGCGGTGCCGGCGGACCCGACATAGAGGTATGCATTGCCGGCCGACCGACCATTAATCCCGGGGCTGTCGAACGCATTCCTGGTTGCGGTGGAACTGGAGGTCTAAACATCATTAGTTGCGGCGGTGGAGGACCCGACGGCACAGTTGTCGTTCGCAACGACGGCGGAGGGGGTATTGCGCTATGAGTTGTGGTTGAACTCGACGTCTGGTGTGAACTGATTGCCGGCAATGACTGGATTGAGTGAAGAGTTTGCGAAACATTTTCGCTAATATTGACTGATTTCTCCATTTGTTCGATCTCTTTGAGGAACTCATTGATGTCGGAGTCCTTCGAGTCCTTCGATTCCTTCTCATTGGTCGGCATTTCATCACTAAATCTAATCTTTTTATTCGTTTCTCTTTCATCTTCACTGTCGAAGTCATCGTCGAAGTCGTCTTCGAAGTCACTCAACACAGGGGGCGGACCCGGAGGTACTCCCGGAGGGCTCTTATGCCTGGCCTGTGTGGCCAACAGATTCGGTCGTTTTAGGATTGATTGCGGGACTAATGGTTCGCCGGAAAGCACCGATGGGTTCAGTGAAGTGTTAGTCAGAGTTGGGTCCATTGGAGCCGAAGGTAAGGGTATGTCGTCTATAGTGACCTCTTGTGCCGATTTGACCGATTCGTAGAATTTAATCATTTGATTGCGTTTCGACTCGTATTCGACTTCCATTCGCTTGAGTTCGAGGAAGCGCTGATGATCTTCCTTGTTCTGCACGGGAGACGGGGTTGGGGTTGGGTTAGGGTTAGGGGCAAACATATACACCGAAGGCTGTACATACATATAGCCGGCAGAGCCGATCCCACGTCTCCTTCATCTTCCGGCGCTTGTCTTTGAGGACCTTCTCGTTGAGCGGCGGCGGAGTCGCGACGTTGTACTCCATTCTGTCCAACCGCTCTAAGTCCGCGATTATCACAAACGGGTCTTTGCCTTTGAGGACAGCCGTCCGGACCAGCAATCGCTGCTTTTTGTTCTGATTAACGCAACAATTCGGTTGAGAAACAGCACGGGTAGGGCAGGGGAGGTAAGTAACGGTAGTAACGGTATGGGTCTATCGGTACAAACCTTCCTGAGTTCCCTCTTTCGGGCCTCTTTCCGGTGCTGGTCAGTCGGGTTCATATATTTGCCGCTTTTAGTCGTATTGATCGAACGTCTGCCCATTCTTGTGGTTAAGTACTTAATACAAGTCGAGGAATGAGACTATAATTGCAATTAATTTAAGTCTTTCTAACGATTCAATTGTTTTTGTTTACAATTTTTGTTGAATTGCTTCAGAAAATAAAATATGAATTTGAGCTGAAGAGCAAATGTATAAATTACGTCAATTGAAAACTTTTTGAATTAATAGTTGTGTTGAACAACTGGTACAAATTACAATCCATACTTTTAAAGTTAATTGTACCCATCTTTTCACATCAAATTATCTTGTGTAGTTTTAAAATGGCACGCTATCAAAGTTATTACTAGTGCCCGTCTTCACAGGAAAAATTTAGATATGAAAGGGGTGGGTACCAAGTCAAGGGCTATTCATACAAATCAAAAGGGGGCAATATTTTAAATATTTCAAATATACATAAAACTTATTAAAATATATTGTTTAAAATGTAATATTATTTAAAAATTAAAAATAATTATTAACAATATAAATTTGACTGAAATTTTTTATAATTTTACCAAATTTAACGCAAATGTAAGGGCAGCGCAATGCACATTCCGCTGTATTAAAATTCAAAAATAAATAAAACAAATCTATTTTTAAATAAAATTATTTTTAAAATGTATTTAAAAATGTGATTTTAAAAATATTATATCTTACTAATTATTTTTAAGTTAAATATTAAAATTAAAAATATTAATTAATTTTATATAATTAATATAAATAATATATGAACTTACAAATTTTATTTTTTATTTAAAAATAAAAATTTAATGAATAAAAATTTAACATTTTTTGTACAATTTACTTTATTAATTCCTAAAATGTCAATATAAATTTAAAAATTAATTTTAATAAATTATGTTTAAAATATTTTAATTAATTAATT
>JAQIYC010000185.1:0-17509 GCA_034699545.1 Porobelba spinosa
CATTAAAATAAAAGTCAATGTTCAGCTCATGACTATAAGTTTAAAAATTATAATATAAAATTAGCTAAACCTTTCTTGGATTTTTCAATAACTTAATAAGTGAATTAAAAGTTCAAAATTAAACTTATTTTTTAAATGAGCAATGATTTTACAAGGTTAAGTGAAAAGTGGCTCCTGGAAGCCACTTAGGGTTATCAAAGAGTTAGGGTATAATCCAAAAGTGTCATGGCGGCCATTTTTTGGGGCAAAATATTAATTTAACCGAAAATAACCAGATTTAAGCTGAGTCAAAAAAATTTTAAAAGTTAAGAATTTTTAAGAAGGGGTTACCCCCAGCGGCGGCCTTAAAAGCGATAATATAGATTTGTTCAAACTCAGGAGGGAATCGGCTGATCCCCCACTTGCGCATCCCTACTCTAAACTATTGTCAAATAATTGATTATAAATGGAAACGATATTTAATACAGAGATAGAGAAAAATCTCTAAAAACCTAAAACTATTAGAATATTCTATGTATTCAATCAATTCATTTAAATATTTATAAAACATCTATTATTCATCAATCAGTCAAAAAAAATGCAAATTTCTTCCCTTCCCTTCCCTTCTGGCGCTCATTCGGTCAAAAATTTTATCTCAAATTATAAGAAATGAAAAAATCTTTATCTGATTCACAGTTTCATATCAATTGTCTCGAAATGTCAAACAGTTTACAACAAAACAAATACTTTAGGCATAAAACAGAAGAATGGCTTACATTCTCGGATCTGATGTCTCGAATCCAGAGGTATTCAAGTAATGACAGGTCACGGCATCCGGAATCTGAAGACATGTTATCAATCGTTACAACAGATTATAAATAAGATGACAATTAAAGACATCAATAGTGTTATCCTTACGGTTGGCGTATATTCTTCCAAATGGTTGAGAAACTCAACCAAAGGCTGTCCAACGGGTTTGACATTAGGGGCGACGGCGGCCACAGACGGCGTTTCCGCATAATTCCCGTCTTTCGATGTATTCTCAATCGTGTCGTCGACTGCCATCGCTGTCGAAGAGCTGTTTGATTGGTCTTCAAGTGATTCCATATTATATTTAATCGATACTTGAAATCAAAACACAATTAAGAATTCAAACAAATAATCAATAATTAAATTACAAAAAATTACTTTAAAAACGAAATTTGAGTAAAAATGTGGAGAAAATCAAATTAAATATACAATCGATTGAAGAGATATATAAACAATGAGTAAAATGAATGTCAATTGAGAACCAATTGAATTGAATTGAATTGAATTGAATTGAATTAATGGTTAAATATAAGGGAAGTGTCACTAAATCTGCGCTTTTTATTCAAATCATTAATTATTTAAAAATCTATTGATTTGTTTCACAGCGTCTGTAAAGATGGAGAGAATCTGACGATTAGTTTATCGACACATAAAATACGTTTTCTCTCATTTCGCACATTTTTATCCTTTTTACTCCGATTTGATTCAACAAATTATACAACAATTAGTCGGTTTTTAATTACAATTAAAGTCAAGAAAATTATATAAATATTAATCTAATTTCAATTTTATTGAATCGAAACAATCAATTAATTGCAAATAAAATAAAATCTAATTTTCAAACAAAATTCAGTCTTTATTTATCGGTAAATAAATTTTATTATCGATTGAATGAAATGAATATTTAGTACAAATAAATCGAAATTCATTTTAAATGAATAAAAATAAACTGAAATTTATTTTAAGGAAATGTTTTTGAAAACTCATTACAACTAAAGCTTTGTATAAATTATTAAATTAAAACACTTTTAGTTTCAGTGAATGTTTGACCCGAACTCCGTTATAGCGGCGGCGGAGGGGGCGGTGGGGGAGGAGGTGGAGGTGGTGGGGGTGGCGGCGATAGCATCATATTGGAGAGGTTTTGGTGTGGACTCATCGGCATAGTTGGCGGCGGCGGTGGGGGCGGGAGGGGTGGCGCCGGTTGGCGGCCAGTCGATAAAATGTAGACATTCCATGGATTGCCGTTTGATGTCTGCGTCTGCGACATCGGCGGCGGAGGAGGCGGTGGAACGGGTGCGACACTCGACGGCACCATTGGATTCCATGCATTCGTAGGCCAACCCATCGGTGATGTGTTCGTCGGAGAGTATAAGTTATTTGTCGAATAGGAATCGCTAATCGGATAAGCGCTGGCATTAGTCGTGAATGGGTTTTGTGTCGCAGACCACGTGTTCTGCGCAGACATTCCACTCCAGGAGTTGTTCTGCTGTGAAATATTAGGGGTCGGGAGTAGTGGAGTGTGAGTTGTTGTGTGCGCTGTTGTACTGGTATTGGAGACCGTCATCGGCGGCGGCGGTGGTGGCGGCGCAGCGATCGCTTTGGGCGCCATTTGCCCACTCATGCCAATCGTCGGTCCCATTCCAGCAGAGAATTGATTAGAAGCGGTAGTCTTGGGCGGCGGCGGCCCTTCGCCCAACTCCGCCATCAACGACATGTATTCCTCGTCGATCTTCGATGGATTGACGGCACCGGCAGTGGTCTTCTTCTCCTTGCAGTCGCGGGCAATATGTCCGGCGCCGTTGCAATTGGTGCAAATGACATTGTTGGTCACGTTGGGCTTGTCCGGGCACTGCCACGACCGGTGCACTGTTGAGCCGCAGTTCGAACAACGCGGGCCATCGCTCTCGCGAAGAGTGCCGTTCAGAAGCGCCAATTCCCTCAATTGCATTCTTCGTAAGTCGTTCTGATTCTCCGGCACTTCCACGCCCTGACGGATCACTTCTTTGATCTGAAAACCAAACAAATATTTATTCAATTATTTAATCGTTTAATAACTCAAGAAATGTCTCACTTTATTGACGGCTTTCATAACTGACTCCTGTGTCAGAGCAGTAATGAATGCGTGAAGAGGTTCGTCCTCTCCGGGCATCGGTTGTCCATCTTTTCTGCCGATCTTCCCCTCTTTGACGGATCCCTTCCCTCTGATTATGATCTTCGCTCCGGTCTATACAAAAGAAGCAAAAACTGCATTAATTATAAAACAAAAGCTATAAACAAATGCCGACCTCTTTCTCCATAGCCTTCAATGTGTTCCCGCGCGGGCCTATCAGTAGACCAACAAAATTAATGTCCGGATATTCTTCCTGAGGAATCAACACCTTTTCGCTGATTTTCTGCTGCGGAGGTCTTAAGAGATAAAATGTCAAAAGTGTTCTTAAGAGAGGAAAAGAAGGAAAGTCTCACTTGTAATCTGCCGGTGGTTTGTAGGAGGGGTTAAGTGCACTGATCTTCTGAATGCAGTCGTGCCTCTTGTCCTCTAACTTTTTTCTGGTTCTAAACTCTCGAGTATTGAGTCGTTTGCCCTCATTATTATAGATAGGCTCAGGTGAGGGCGATCTGAAACAGAAGGGCTCAGATTCTACAAACTGTTCATACATTCCATTTCGGGATATATTATGGCTTAAAGACAATTGGTTTTAAAGATTTAAAGACTAAATATTAGCTGAAATATGATTTAAACTATTATTTAAATCGAATTATTTCCTAAATTAATATATTTATGAAAAAAATTAATCGAATTAGTGCTGAAACTCCTATAATAAAAATGCGATTAAATGCTGAAATAAAAAATTTTAAATTATATTTTCAATTAACACTAAAATTGCGGACTTTTTGACGAAAACCTGAAAACCTATGTCTGTATCGAAAGAATTAAAACTAATTTAAAGGAAAAAATGATTAATTAATCGGAAAAACATTAAAAACGTTTGAATTGAATCGAAATAAATCTAAAAATCATTGAGTTTTGGCGACAAAACGAAGTGAAAAATGGAAAAGAATTGTAAGAATTGTTTGGATGAATCGATTGTTGGATGTGTTGACGCAAACCTTTCTTCGGGATTGGGTGGTATTCCGAGATCACCGGAATGTAATTGACGGCTAATGGCTTCGATCTCTACTTGAACTGAAAGAAAATTGGTTAGAGAGGGGCCGAAGACCCCATTCATTATAGCACTGCTCAACCATTTTTACATTTAATCTAACATTTATGACAATTAACTTAAATTAAACAAAAAGTAAAGTTATATTAAAGGCTGAAAACAATTTTTGTTTAATTTTAAATATTATAATCATTTCTATATATAATGAGTTGTCTTAACATCTATTTTAAGTGCAATTAATGTAAAACCAATTATAGTATTAAACCAATACATACGCAGATATATCTGTTCCTGTTCTGGGGTCAGGTTCGCCGGCAGTATAGTAGGCATTCCGGGGATAAACACCTTTTCCGTCTCGTCTCCACCCCATCGACTCTTCCGCTTCCGCTTCGGTTCAGCCGTATCTTCAAAACACAATTCAAACTAATTTTAATTTCAATCAATTTCTTAATAATTGGATAAAAACTATTTAAACATTTGTTTTCATTAAATCGATTCAAACAAATCCAAACTATTTTCGTAATCAACTAATTGTCTTAAACTACAAATCGCTATAAATTAGATTAAAATGGATTTAAGAACCGATTTATTAGTTTCGAGTCATTGCATGCTTTAGTCACATGACTACCGGTGCTGACAATGCGGCGATTGGCCATCGGCTCGAGTAGAGACCACTTTAGCCGCTGTCAGACTGTCTTTGTTTTAATTTAAACTCTAATTTAATTAAATAATATAATTCTTACGGCAATTGTAGGACTCATTGCTGTTGTCATTGAAGTCATTGTCGAACTGACGCTTAAATCCACTCATTAGTGGATTTGCGATACTATTACCGATTGATTGCAAACACAATATATATATAACGCAAACCTATTTGTCGTTTAAACCAAATACTATTTTATTGATTTATTTACCAATAAATCAATCATTTATTTAATTAAATTTAAAAATACTTTTCTTTCAATAAATTTAAGCAAAAATCGTTTTCAAGAAGAAAATGGCGTTTATTTATAGTTTGTTCACAAAGTCTGTTACGAAAAAATAGTCAAACTTTTTGACTAATTATTAAATAATTATTTTGAAATTCAAAATAACGAAAAAAAGTTAAATTTACTTTTGAAACACAAAAAATCAAAATATTTTTTATCATTAAAACAATTCAAATATAGCACTGAAATAATGATTGAATTGAAATAATTTGAAGCAAACTATTGGATAAAAAGCATTAATTCAGACATTTAGACAAATCATGATTTAAAACATTGAGTCAACAATTAAATAGTATTTAAAAATAATTATTTGATTTGAGTTTTTGTACGATTAGTCGAAATATAGTTTAATTCAAAACTAGATTACAGTTTGAGTTCAATAATAAAGAAATCGAAATACGTTTAAGCGTTTCGGGCATTAACTCAAATCGACGCCTAATCGGGGTTTTCGTGATCCGCGACCTCCAGAAGAACTGGCGATTAGCGAATCGGGAGTCAGTATTTCGATCTCATCGTTCATATTGTCTTTGGAAGTGTTGGAAAACTTGGCGATGGATTCCGGGGTAAGAATTTCGACCTCTTCTGACGAAACCGAATTCACTTCAATTAACTCTTTCTTTAGGTTTTCTGGTTTTTGCGGCGAATTCTTTATAGGCGTTGAATGTCTGTGCGATTGGTTATTACGGGCGACCTGTAAGGGTACAAATGTGGTGTCGAAAGCCGACTGACCGCCCGGTGCAGAGCCCATAATCTGTGGGTTCCGTCTCTGTTGCCTAGAAATGTCATTAAACGAATCGTTTTGTATTTTCTTCACATTTTTGGTTTGATTTGACCTCTGATTAGTCGAAGAATTGACTAAATTGTCGCTTCGGGTTTCAAACAACTTCTTCGGCTGAAGATTTCGGTCTTTATTGGCCAATATGTTAACGTTTGCCTTCGAAGCCGTATTTCGTTTCTCTTTTTGCAATTCATTGAAAATCCGTTCGTTGTGTTCGACCAACGATTCGGGAATTATAGGGTTTTCCAGTCGTCGGACAAACGGCTGTTTCGGGCTTTTCTTCGTCCAATCTGACGGCGGACGCGGAAGAGAGTATTCGGCGATTTTGTGCCGATTTGGAGACTTTTGATTGGGATCAGCAAAAGAAGGTAAGGGCAACAGCTTTTTCGGTCGATTCAAATCAATGTTAGCGTTATATTTGTGGTTAAGAAGGACGAGCGCCTCCTGTGCCACATACTCATAGGCGTCGGCAAGACTTTGATGTGAATTAATCAAAGTATGAAACGACTGGCCGTCAAAAAGGGTCAGTTTGAGTGACTTCGACTTCATGGGTCCAGTAATTACTTCCTCGAACACCGGCAGCGGTTTGTTATATCGTTCGCAATATTGGTTTAAAATTTGGTTTAAACTCTCGAATAACTCAACTCTAGGTTTGAATGATTTGTTTTGTCCCGAACTCTGGAATGGGTTTTCATTCCTTCTGTTTTCCGGAACACTCTTTTGATTTCGAACTTTAGAATTCGATTTGTTTTTATCGATCGGCTCTTTAGGTCGAGTCGACTGATTCGTGTTCTCCGGCTGTCGTTTGGCTGCCGTTATATCAGCGAAAGAGCCCTTCGATAGAGAATTGTCGGACATCTTCAGAGTAGACATATTGTTCCAGAGCTCAGTATAAGAGACAATTTGAGGAAATTCTTCGTTCTTTTGGATTTCATGTTTTGGTGACTGAAAGGGAGAGTTCTTCGAGTGATTCAGCGCTTGCATCGGACGAGACATTTGTGGATTTGGAGGGTTTGTGTTGACAAACGGAGGGTTACTCTGGAATCTGGGTCTCGGCATACGTTGTCCGAAAGTAAACTCATTCTGATATCTGTGCGCAAAGTTCGAGTTGTAATTCGAGCCATAGTTCTGATTCTTTGAGTGACTGTGCCGTTGGCCATGAGTGAAGTGTTGGGGTCCAGACTGTAAGGGCTGACCCGTACCGACAAACTGTTCGTATTTTCCAGACATTTTTAGCCCATACGTGATGTTAATGAGATTGGCCGGGGACAGTTTGTAGCCCTTGCCTGCGCTGCACCGCAGAGTTGTTCCGCCAATGAATTCCTCGTCGAAGACAATGTCATACAAAGTGTTCACTTCATTCGTTTCGTCCAAATGTTTGCCAATAATAGTCCCCTTTTTGCCCAAAGGAACAGAAATACCGCTTCGAATGTTGACGACTCGATCGAACAGTTCATATCTGGCCTTTGGATCCGGTAGTGAGAAACCCAAGTAATTCATGGGACGAAACAACTGATCCGGTCTATACGTGACCACAACTGAAGGCATTTCTTTGGGAAATACCTATAAATTGAATAAATAATTGAATGAAATTAAACCAAAAACTAGTCGACAAAAGGCACTAACGATATGAGTATTAATGATATCCTCAATGGCTTCGACAACGAATTCGTCCAGAATTTCTGCATTACATTTCTGGCGCTTCTCTGTCGTTGACGGAAGAGCTCTCAACCAGTTCTGTATTTCTTCCAGTTTTTTCAATCTTTAAATAAACAAATTTTTAGAAATAAATAACAAAATGAATCCAATAAAGCATTACTTGTTGTCTCCGGGGATCAAGTCTTCGACTGTAAACATATCTTTTTCGACACAAGAGGCCAATGACTGGAAAATGTGCGGAAATTTCGTCAAATAGTCGTTCAGAATCTTATATGTCTTGTCTGAGAAGAGCCACATATCGTCTCTTTTGATCGAAAATCCGGGAATTTCTTCATTTTTTGAATTAAACTTTAAATTCAATCCAATGTTAATTCTTTTTTTCTCCTCATTCGGAGGTCTTATAAATATAGTTCCGGTAATTCTGGAGAGCAAATGGTTGCTAATGCCCAGCCGTTGTGCCATCACTCGGTTGGGAACATACCTCTCGTGCACTATCTCTTTGGCTCTTTCTTGGATTTCTCTCAAATCGGGTTCCAATTGCGGGTATATCTCAACTCTAATTAAGCCCTCATTAGCGATGCATTCAATCACTTTAGCCTCAGAACCGTAATAGGGATTATCGATAATAAAACATTTGGCGCCGTTTGGGTACATCTCATCAATAGTCCGGAACTGTTGGATCTGTTTGTCGTGTATACACAGGTCTTTGACGACTGTCTGAAACGGGCAAATCATAGGCACTGTCGACCAAATCTTCTCTAAAGTCACTCTTCCCTTCGATCCGTGCACATACTTCCGGCCAGTCATAGAATAGACGTGGAGAACCACTTGTGTTTGTCCGACCAGAACACCCCAACGCTCTTTATATCGGCGGATCTTCGAGTTAAGCAAAGCATCCGTTTCGAGGAATTCCCTTTCTTCCAGTTCTTCACAAACCATTACATTTCGGTTCATATAGTACTTGTATTCCGAGTTCGACACTTTGAATACCTGTGCCTCCAAAAGATGCGGCCAATTGACGAAAATTGTTTTATTTAAATAATTTTTGGCCACGAATTCAATGTCAAACATCTCTTCGTTTTTCAAACATAACATCATATTCTCGCCCATTGAGGCCGACTCGAAGACCCGAACCCTTTCCTTTCTAACGACTGCTTCGTGAGGAATGTGTTTGAGAGTAGGAAAGCCGGGGAAATACACGTCTAAGTCGACTCCATTGCAAAGTCCTTTTTGGATGTTTATGATTGGAATTCTAAAGCCATTCATATGAAGTTCTTCACATTTGGCGCGATTCGCTATTTCGGGAAAAATAGCCGGATTTGGAGACGGGACGGATTCGAGTGGAACGTCTGAATACGTAAAGATGAGATGCGGGCCGTGACGGTTGCGCCGGTTCTCGTCTGACGACAAGTTTCGCCTCAAACCCTCAACTGCTCTCAACAGACGTTTCTCATCAATAAACGGAATGAGAACCACTGCCTCCCAGGCCTGTTGTTTCTCATTCATGTCAGTCTCAAAGTCTTCCGGATAATAATCGATTAGTTGTGAGTTTGAATTCGACACCAGAGGAACGTAAGCTTTGGGTAACAAGTCTTTGCTCGCAGACGGAAGAACTGCCAGAAGTTGTTCGAAAGGCTTAAACGGTTCGCCGAATTCAAAGTTCAAATCAATGTCATCAAAGCCATTGACATCGGATATGAAGGGCGCGTAATGGAAGGGGTAGAACCAGCCCCAAGACATACACCCGTTGTAGTAGTAATGGAGGTTCCACTGAATGGCGCGAATGTATTCGTGAGACTGTTCTCTCAGAACCGAGTCATTCATCGCCGGATAATTCATTTTATTGATATAATAATCCCTTTTATGCGCCACAAACTCGTCGTTAACCATACTTTTGTCGGAATCGCTTTCATAGACGTCTTCGGAACTCTCGTTGTCGTCACTGTTGTCAATGTTAATCAGTTTTTTCGCTTTCCTTCGGGCCATTAGATCACTTGCATTGGGTATTGGCGCGCATTCGGGTCCGGCGTCTTCGAGATCGCGATTAAACAACTTTCTGCCGGTTCTGCTCTCAAAGTGCTTAAAGTCGGCGTTAAAATCGCTGAAGTTATCGAAGTCTATGTGTTTTAACTCATTTATGTATTTCTGAAATCGATGTAAATTCAAATTTCCGTTTTCGTTGAGATAGCCGTCGAGTGTTGGCAACACTTTCTTATAAACGGAATATAACTTCAAAAGAGAGCTCTTATTGATGTGAAAGTGAGGGATGTGTGGAATGAAGTCATTCCCGACGAGAAATCCCATCAAAACCCAGTCGTCGATAATGTTCTCCAAATTGAAGGCAAAACTAAGGGAAGTCTTGAGTTCTTCGAACTCATGTTCGATGTATTCGCGAAAGAGAGACAAATGGAATAAATGAAAAGTAATGGCTTCGGGATTCGAATCCCTTTTGTTTTTCTCGGATTTGCTTCGAATGTATTTGACTTCTTCTCTGAGGAGCGAAAAGTGTGGTTCGTGTGAACACATGCCTAACATAATGAGGTCGGCGTCGAGTCCGTAGAGGCAGTGCCGAGTGTTCGGGTCGTAGTTCGGCTGCGACTTCTCGAACCGAATAAAGTCCATAATCTTGTGCTCTCCCTCTCCGGGCGTCTCGTGTCCGCTCAGAATCACTTTCACGTCTCGCCAGAGATCATCGGATGTCATCTTATTGGACACGAAGTACTTCAAGTGTTGGTGCAATCGGTCCATGAATTCCGTTCCGGGAGTTATGCAATTCGAGTCAAACCTCTTCTCTTCGGGAAGTGTTTCGCCGCGTTCTTTGGCCTCGAGTTCGCGAGTCTCGGCCTCTTTGGCCGACCGGAAGCGCCGGCCTCTCTGTTGGTTCATCTTAGCTCTGGGGGCGACGCCATCGATGGCCATAAAAAACACTTTTCGGGGTTTAATCATTCGGAACAAGAACTCAATGTAGCGGAAGATGTCCTGAAAGATCTTCTCTTCGGAGATCCTGAAGTGGACGTCTTCGTCGTTCGGATGCGAGCAGTTGTGGATAATTCCATTCATATCGAGATACAGGTTATCGAACTCTGGGATCTGTTCGGAGATCGAGAGATAAGGCATTGATTCAATGCATTGGCAATAGATTTGGAAATCAATTCAAATGATTGGCTCAAACCTGATATTCGCGAACGACTTCACTAAGACATGGATAGCGTTCGCTAATCCATCGGTAAAACTTCGGGACTCCCATTGGGGATGAGATTAGGATTTACTTCACTAAAGGATATAATAATTGATTTCTATTTCAATTAAATGTTGATTTTAATAATAATTTATTCAATCGTTAAATAAACTAAAAATCGCGAAAAACACAACACTTTTCATATCGTTTGTCACAGACTTAATGAGAGTTCAAATATTGCTGTTTTGTTGCACTCATTGCGCCCTCTCTTGACTGCAACAAACACTACGTCTAAGTGACACAACATTTCAGTTTGAGCTCTAAATTAATTAAACCATTTGTTTGAGTATTAATCGGAAATATGTTTGAATCGATTCTCAACTCTATTCCTCATCATATGGTAATCAATGGCCAAATGTCTGACCAATCAATTCATTTGCTTTAACTCTTTATTAGGACTTCGATGGCCAGCGAAGAGCCGAAAGATATTTCCAATTAATTATTGTTGTGTTTGCCGTAAGTCTGCGTTCATTACATGACGTGTAATAAGCATTGAATGGTTTAACCAATTGTTGGGCAATTAGGTGTCGGGTCTGGTCTGGGGTTATGTCGTCCAACAGTTCTCATACACTGTCTATACACTGGGCGTCGGATTCGTGTTGGCGTCGATCGTATGTCTCTTTTAAACTATTTTTTAATTATAAATCTAATACCGAAAGCGACTAAAAGCTAACGTTCCTCCGGTGCACAGCTGACACTCCCGCCCTGGCCCATCTACCGGCGCAAACCACTCCAGTGGCAAAAGCCGAAAGCGGACAAAGAGAGTGGCAGTAAATCCAAGAAAAAGAAGTGAATATCCAATGAAACGAAAACTTATTTAAACTTTTCCTAACCATTCGTTTTGACATAATTTGTATTCTCTTTAATATTATATATTTTATATGATTTCTCATTGTTTTTCGATTAAATATTTAATTGAATGAAAATTCGAGTCAATTATCTCAACAAAGATTTAACAATTGATTGAAATTTTGATATTTATTTGCATTTGAGTGTTGAGGTCAGAGAAGATCCGTTTTATCCTTTAGTTTAAAGTATTTTTAATATATTTGTAATAATAGTTAAAAACAATTTTTATTTAATTTTCAGTTGATTTCAAAACCCGTCGATTTGTTTTCGATTTGTTTTCATGTCTTTGTTTTCTGTCTTTTAGTTAGTCTTTAGTTTTAATTTTGTTTTTGTATTTTTGTAGTGTTTTTATAATTTTCAATATATATAACATTTATATATAACTCATATATACTTAAGCTGTAAATAAGTAAATATATCTCCAAATACTGTACATTCGGTCAACACATCTATGGATTCGTTTCGACGTATTGTGTTTGGGTTGTCATCGAGTGTCGAGTCAGTCGTCGATCTGTTCGATCTGTCCGGCATTGATGCGGTCCGGGTCTGCCTGAACGGTGAAGCCGAGAATGGAGTTGTCGATGACCCGCTTGCCCTTCTTCTTCTTCTTGCCGGCCTGGATGAAACCATGAATATCTGTGCTTTCGCTGCTCTGAACCGAACAATTCATTAGTGATTGAGTTAACGGTTTGTTTGCGGACGGAGTTATGGCCGGCGCCGGTCCCCACATCAGCTCCTGTCGCAGCAATCAATCAATTAGTCAACAATGAGACCGACCGCTACTCGGGTGGCCGAGCGGTGCAAACCTGTGTGGCCTCGCGTTTGGCCAGATTTCGAAACTGCGATCGCTTTTCGACGAACTGTTTGGCGAACTCTTTCACGTCTTTGGATTCACCCAAATATTGCCGAATGTAATCGTTTATTTCGAACGGAGATTCAACGTCTTTCAGAAATGATATAAATGTGGGAACTGGAGGTATGCCACCGACAAATGCATTAGTTTCGTTAGACATAGGGAGGGAAGGGAGGAATGGAGAGAGATATAGATAAAGTGAGAGCACATACTGTCTACACTCGACTGATATCGCGAAAGGGCTTCAATACACCATTGGGTGAATTCGTCGGTCTTTTGTCGCCTTTGGTTTTCGAAGAGTCGAAGCACTGACTCCTAAAGCACAGACAGAAAGACAACGCATTAATACAATAATTAGGCAAATGCTAACTGCGGTGGGAATACCTCTTCCTTCCGGTTCCTGGAACTGGACTTGGATTGGAATTGATTGGTATTATTGCCCTTCGAATTCGAATTGCTTTGCATTGAATTAAAGGCACTTTCATTGGCTCTATTCGACTGTACTTTCCGAGACTCCGGTTCCCAAAAGCCGATCGGAACGGAAGCATTGTTGGCCGCACTGTTTGCTTGGGTGGGCGGCCCGGTCTGACCGAACAGCTGATTGTTGGCATTGTTCCAAATGCCAGCGTTTGGCACATTGTTAGTCACATGTGTTTGCAGTTTCTTATTGTCGGCCACTCTCTGTTTGGCCACTTTCTCCGACTCTTCCCTTTGAATTTCGGCCAACGTCTTCACCGGAGCGTTTTGCTGATATGTCGGCGCCGCCCACGACAGCGACTGCTTGTTCTGCTGCTGCTGTTGCTGGTGTTGAGCGGCGAACAGAGCCTGCATGTGCTTCGCCTGCAGTTGTCTCTGCCTTTCCTCCCTATCCTTCTCTTCTTGAATCCTCTGAATGTCGTCCAAAGACAACGAGTTTTGCTGTTTTTGGTTCTGTTCGGGGCCTCCCTGTCCGCCCCATACCTTCCCAGAGCGCTGTTTCTCCTGTTGTTGTTGTAGTTTAATCATCGCCTCCTGTTGTTGCTGTTGTTGCAACTGTCGCATCCGTTCCATCTCTTTCGCCCTTTCCCTCTGAGCCTCTATTTCCTGCAATTGTTGTCTTTGTCTGTCCTTTTCGATCACCATTTGCCGTCTCTTCTCCTCCTCCTGAAGAGCCTGTCTTCGACTGTACTCTTCCAGACGCAACAACTCTTCGTGGCGTCTCTTCTGCTCCTCGACCACCCGTTCGGCAGTCCGTCTCTCCTCCTCTTCTATTCGCTTCCTTTCCTCCTCTTCTCGACGCCTATTCTCTTCCTCTTGTTTTCGAAGCAATTCCTGATTCCTAAGCCTCTCCTCTTCCAACTTCTTCTGCAACTCTTCAAACTTGCGTTCGCGCTCTTCGGCGATCTTCCTCTGGAGCTCTTCCTGTTCCAACTTCTTCCTGTTCTGCTCCTCTTCGAAGGCTTTCCGTCTCTCTTCGAGTTCTTTGATTTCTTGTTCTTTTCGCTGCATTTCCTCTATTTGAGAGACCGAAAGAGCGCCGGAATTCATGTCCCAAATGCTCTGGACGTGACCGGCATTGTTGACCACTTGAATGGGTCGAGTGTTTTGAATTCGCAAATTAGACAACGCGTCCAATGGATTCATTTGCGAGTCTTCAGCAGATCTGGTGTTTGGAATGGATGACTGGAGTGACTGCTGCCTCTGCCGCTCCAGCCGTACGTATCTCTGGACCAGCACCTCCTGCTGCTGCTGCTGCGAGAGGTCACTAAAGCCCTCCTGTTTCTTGAGCTGAGCCAACAGTAGTCTCAACTGCGACTGCATATCAACGCTCTGTTGATTCATAAAAACGTTTTGTTGTGTTTGGGGTTGAGTTGAATGACTCGGTTGTGGTGTTTGTGAAACCAACTGCTGATGGAGTAGATGCTGAGGCGCTGGCGCACCCATACTGTGAACCGGTGGTTGAGATGATGATGACAATGACGAGAGTGAAGAACTGGATGATTGGAGACGGAGTGGCGGCGGAGTCGAGCCCTGGACCTGAACGAAAGGGATGCGATCCCAGAGCTTGAAGAGTTCGCCCAATTGGCTGAACTGCTCGTCGCACCCGCGCCTGACTAGAAGATCCATTGCGAAGTAGCCGGCAGTGAACCAGTCGTACATCTCGTGCGGAGTGAACGGCCCCTGTATTTCATTTTGCGGATCGCGATAGAACCACTTGAGTGCGTCCTCGTGTTGCACCGGCAGCACAGTTATGCTGTTTCGCTGCTCTTCCGGCGCAGAAGGTCGGCCGCCACCTCCCGGTTCCTCTTTTTGGTCGTCGTCGGCCGTCCACTGCGCGACCATATTCTCCGCCTCCTTCTCGAGATGTGCGAACCCGTCCTCTTCGAACGGAGACTTAATGTTATGACAATTCGATGAATCGTTTGATTTAAATAATTTATTTGAAGTATTGGAAGGCGTCTGAGATGACATCGGAGTAGAGTTCGGGTGCTTTTGGAGTAAATGCTGTTTCAGTTGATTTTGCGTCGTATTGGTCGAGCCCTTCCTAATCGAGTTCTCATCCCTTTTCACCGATTTTTCAATATTTTTGTTCAAATTTTCAATTCTCGACTCATTATTAATCTCTGATTTCGAGTTTTGATTAGACTTTTTCGAACTCTTATCGCTTTTAACCGGTTCTCTCGACTCGTCTCTCTGTCCGTCATTCAGGCCATCGACGCCTTTGTTCTCGTCCTCATCGTTAGTATCCTCTCTGAAAGCACCGGAAGCGTCAAACGACCCAACCTTAGCGTCGATGTCCTGGCCGTCGTCGAGACTCCATTCGGGTAAACTGTTTCGGCGGTCGTTCTCTTCCATGTCGTCCCACAAGTCGTTGGGATTTCTGTCTTTTTGGTAGTTATTGTACTTCCTGTGCGGTTGCGGTCCGTTCCTCTCCATGTGCTCCATGTCGTGCTCGAACTCCTTCTCCCGATCGCCACTTCTCCACGAATTGCTTCGATTCCAAGTGTTTTCAGTCGGCCCTCTGGCTGTCCTCCAGCCCTCCCTGTCTTCACCCCTACCACCAGTCCTCCAGTTCTCAACAGCAGAAGAACGCGAATTGTTTTTTCTTGAGAGCAGCAAATTGTCTTCACCTGCGCCGCCATTCCCTCCGCCCCGACTGAAACTTCGTTCATATTTCTTATCTCTGGAAACGTTTTCTTCATTTAAACTGTGATTTCGTTCGAAAGACCTGTTCCTGAAGTCGCGCCTCTCGGGAGGACTGTCGCCGTTGTCTTCATAATTATTCCTCTGATAATAGCCGCGACCTCTTCCGCGTCCCCTTTCCGATAGACTTCCTCCTCTGCCAGACCTCATGGATACGCCTCCCCTCTCATTGATATTCCGGTCGCCCCTCTCAGGCCCGCCTCCGCCGCCCTTTCCCACGAGTCTGAGCACAACATCACTATTGACTCGATTCCAGAGCCGGGACTCGTCTTCAGTCATGTTGGTCAGGGCTAACGGCAATTGCATTTTCTCAACGAAAATGTGCGGAAATTCCTCTAAATTTTCGGGGGGTTTGAGGTTGTGGTTAAAGAGGGCCAGCATTTCCTCTCTTCCGTAGCGATGTTCCGCCAATTTGTACTTCGGGGGACCGGAACTGGTTATGGGAGGGCTAGTGGCCGAAGCATTTGGACCGCCGTCTGACAGAGCCCTTAGCCTTCAATTCAATTAACAAATCGTTTAAATAGTTTTGTAAAAATGCAAAACATATGCAAATTCTGATTAACAGTATTTTTGTATTGATATTAAATTAAATAAAATATAATTAAGAAATAAATTGCAAATATAATTGAAATTAAGCTAAAAATAAGTAAAAGAGAGAAATGAGTGGTTAATACCATTCGGGACCGAATTTCATATCCGTAGCCATTATTTCGATATCGAAATCACAATTTGTTTGAAACGCTTCAAAAATGTCTCACTTTTTATATGTTAACCAAAACCCGAATCAGAATTCGTTTAAATTAACTCTAAATTCGGATTAATTCGGAGAAAATCAATGTTTTAAAACTCAAAACAAATTAATCTAATTATGGATTCAATTAAATGATTGTCTGAATTGACATCAATTTAGTGGTGAATCGAAACGAATAAATAATAATAAATTGAATGCAAAACAAAAACAATAGAAAAATACCTTTGAATTAAAAAAGAGAAAATATGCTAAAAATTATTTCGAAAATCAATTGTTTATTTGGCGTAAAATTAATTATAATTAATAAATAGTCAATAATTGTCTTTTCTTTAAGACAATCAACTAATCGATTGATTTGTTTTAACAGTTTGTGAATCAAAAACCAAAACCTATTTTGAATACAATTTTGTGAATTAGTTGAACACAATATGACTGCGAATACTGTTTTGTGATTTTCATTCAATTTAATGCTAACTCTATTCAAAACAATATATTCTGTGCTTTCGATTGAAGCGCGATCTATGAGTCGCCAAAAGTATACTTTAAACTATTTATTCATTCAAAAAAGTTTTTATTTGTTTGAAAATTTCTATTCAAATTTCTGCTAGCATATTTTAAAACTAATTATGAATTACTAACGTTAATTAGTAATTAGCAACTAAATTTTTACTAGTTGAAAGTTTTATCAATTAGCAATCTGAGCAAGTGTAACATAATAAGTTACATAAGTAAACAATTTAAACATTTTATTTATGTCTCACTTCAACTTTTGTATCGCAACCAATGCTAAACTCAAATAGTTTTCATTATTCCGTCAGAAGTGGACAGAAGAGGGTTCGGGTATACGAGTGCGGCTACTGATGAGGTTTTGTGTAATCAACTGCTTCGACATTTAGTCTTAATTTGAGAATTAGAACAAATGTTTTAATTGTTCGTTCGATAGAGTGCTTAGATTTGGTATAAAAGTGTCGAAAGACATGAAATTATTGAATAAGAGAGTGAGTCGTCGAGAAGATTACGGGCGTTGAGAGTTTGGGTAGAATTTGCATTAAATTCATTTTAGTTTTTGTTTATTTGATTTGAAGTAAACATTAAGTAAATATTTTTACGATTATTTGTCTTAACTGTTTGGAAAAAATTAATAATTTAAATTAAAAATTTATTTAAATCGCATTTATAAATTTAAAACCTGTAAAAGTAATATGTGTAAATTTAGAATAATTTATAAATGCGATTTAAATAAATTTTTAATTTAAATT
>JAQIYC010000186.1:0-17509 GCA_034699545.1 Porobelba spinosa
ACAAATCATTAAAATATGTTTCATTAAATTGATAAACGTTTAAATTATGTGCATTTGTCTGATAGATGTAATGTTCAATGTTTTGGCACAACTTTGTTTTGAATGTCACAAAATTTAGTTAATAATAAATAGTTTTTTAAGAATATTCAAACAAAACTACGCGATTGAGACAAAAATTTATTTTGATTTTGTAGTAAATTATTTTTGAAGTGAAAGCTCTGAAAACATGTGCGAAGAATAGCGAAGCCGTCAAAAGCGTTGACTCAATTCATCAATTTATCCCAGAGTTTGAGAATTAGATTCCAAATCCAAATCTCAATTAACTGTTTGAGTTATTTAAGAATTTTATTGCTTCGAACCATAAGATTCTAATAGGAATTTCAAATAAAAAGCAAACAGGGCTTTAAAAACGTAGAAATTGCAGCTATTTTTCAATTTAATTGCAAAACAAATAAATAAAGAATTTTTTGGAACTCCGTTCAACTCAATACGTTATAAATGTAATCAAGAATTTTCCAAACGTTAAGTGTAAATGAAATTGTGTTGTCTTTGCTTTAATAGTTTTTGCTTTGCAAAGCATTACTATTATAAAGTTTGAAAGCCGTTTAACATTTGTGTGGAATCGCATTGAGTTGTTGGCAGCAAAGGCAGCAAAAATAATAATGTCTCAGTCAGTCAGTCAGTCAGTCCTCTTACCATCTTTGGCATCGATGAGCACATCCCTCCGCTATATACACCACTTCGCTGTACTTCTCCACTATTCTCACTATTCTTACATTCCTTTACTTATTTTCAATCGCAAACTCCATATCAATAACATCCGAAATACAAACTAATGATTAGTTTTTATATTCCATTTAATATTTACAACAATTTTTATTGGTTGTAAACTTAATCTACTTTTAACTCTTGTTTTAAATAATAAAAACGTATTACTCGTTGAATGTAAACAGATATTAAAATTTAATTTATAATATTTATCAATAGGTTAATCCAAACAGTTTAGCGGATCAGTCGGGTCTACAGATCGGGGATATTATTATTAGAATCGGTGACAGCAATGCCGATCAGATGCGACACAAGGAGGCACAGGAGGCCATCTACAGAGCCGGCAATTTCTTAGAAATTACTGTTCAGAGGTATGACATAAGACGAGGTAACGAAAGTTGGCAATTCTTCAACTTATTCGAGTCAACATTTATTATTCTTTGTCCATATTTTTTTAAATTACTATGTTTTGAAAAAAAAGTAAAATTATCTTACATATAATATCAAATTTAAACTTATCCTGACAAGTTTTAAATTAATTATTTGTTTTGCCGCCAATTTGTTACTTCGGGTTTAAACACTAAAACAAAATATTTAATTTGTTTAAGACTTAAATATATAATTAAATTTAGAGGAGAGATGAGCACTTGGAGACCAAATGTCACTCCTGTCGGAGAATTTAAGCCCACTTCAGCTCAACCGACATACACCAAGACTTCTCTTAGGAAACCACAACAGGTCTGCACTTAGAGACACAATTTAATTGTAAATTATTATATATTAATAAATTAAAATTTATTCAGAGCTCACAACCAATTGGAAGCGGATATAACACGAATGCAAAACCATTTAATAGCCCGAATATACCGGCTTTAGTGCACAAGCAGTATAACTCACCCGTCAATCTCTATTCGGAGAAAAACATCGCCGAAACTCTTGAAGCGCACACCGAAGTCCTTACTTCAGGTGCCAAAGGGTTAGTTTGCATTGAATTACTTATTGTGGTTAAACTCATTAAACAAAAGTTATATTCAGAATAAATTTCATGAAACCCGACGCTCCCATCAATAAAGAGTCCGCCGTTTATCTCATGGTTCACGACGAAGAAGTTCGGAAAGCAAAGGGTATGTCAAGTGTTTGCACATTATTATTAAAATGTTATTAGATATTTAAAAAGATATTTTTAATGTTAATTGAGTCAACTTTTGTTTGTTTCGTTTAAAATTGTCATATATAATCTAAATATTTATATATTTATCCAGGACTATTATAATGCAAATTATTGAACTCGAGTTCAAATATAGTCAAAGAGAGTTAATTGCGATTTAAATTAATTAAAATTTTGTTGAAAACAAATATTGCAAACATTTCGCTATAATATTGATGTTGAAAATGAATGGCTTTAGTGACTGAGTGGCGAGTTATTTGACGGATAGACAAACTGCAGTCAAAACTCAGTAAATCAAAACTGAAATGCAATAACTTATAGAAAGTGAGAAAGTGTTTGAACCCAACAAATCCAAAAATAACAAATCAAAGGCAAACGTACGAAATGACTCGAAAGTGATGGATGAAAGGGTTGCAACACTTAATTAAAATGTTTTAGAAAACTGCAAATTATGACTTCTCTCATTCACTCGATTCGATTTACATTTGAATAACTCTTTCTTTCAGATCAAATGGATTATAGACTTAAATTATTTATTTAAAGTAGTTATTAGTCAAACATCTACAGTATTTTTAGTCATTTTATTTTCAAATTTTGCTGCAATTAGAAAGTCATATAATCTTCAAACTCAGACATAAACAGAGTTTTTCATCAGTTTTTTACAGTTTTTCAGTAAATAAGAGACTGAATGCAATCAAAGACTAAATTTGATTATTTCGAATCAGAAATAATTTGTTTCAGATTATAAACATTTTTGTTGAAAGAATATGTTTTGCAGTGAAGAGTATTTTGTGTTATATTTTTGAATTTTCATATAAATAGCACTTTTCTCTGGTTTATATCGTTTAAAGATCTTCGAATTTATTTGAAATGTATTGAAATCTCTTTTTAGACATTAATACAATTTGCCGATTGACCTCATTTTCAATCTAAACAAATAATTTGCTAATAACTCTATTTCGTTAGAAATATTCTATTTAAACACTAAATAACTTTCATTTATTTTTAAATTTTCAAACAATTAAGCAGGCACTTTATCAAATTTTCGTAAAATATGCACAGGGGCGTTTTGAGTTATTCAAGTACTTAAATTATTTATTAGTTATGAATCTGGCATTCTTAGTTAGTTAATTTATTTTGATTATAATATTTTATTTCATAAACAAGCAAGTACAAAAGTACAAAAATTAGCGAAATAAACTTGTTTAAAACTATTCATTTATAATATTATTTGTTTTGAAATAAATATGTAAAACAAAAACGAAATGTTTGTTCTGATCGAATAGGAGGCTCTAAATCAATGTCAGTCTCACCAGACGTACCGTTTATAAGAAATTCGGAAACATCTGCGACACGACATGTCGAAGCGCCGTTGGATAAGCCCTTATCCGAACGACAGGACAAAACGAACCAAAATATATGCGCCGAATGTGAACGACTTATAGTGTGAGACAACCTATTCGTGGCTTTCATTTGCCTTTGTTGACTAAATATAGATTTTATATTAATAACAAATAAATAAATAAAAAATCAATTCTTTAAATGTTTTAACGATAGATGAATGAAGTATTAGAATTCGGATTAGAAATCAAAACATTAGTTGAGTTTGTTTTGATAAGCGCTATAATTGCTATAATTATTGTATTTTATTAGTTATTAATATAACTTTTAAATTAACAAAGAATTACTAATTTTAGAACATTACTCAAAAAAGCATTAATTTGTCAAATTAACCGATAAAATGCTAATTAACTAAAATTTAATCGCATTAGAGGTGTCTTTGTTCGCGTGAAGGACAAGTCACTTCACGCCGAGTGCTTCCGGTGCGCCACATGTGGCACATCACTGAAGAATGTCGGCTATTTCACAATAAACGAGAAGCTGTACTGCGATATCCACGCGAAACAAGTGGCCACTTTCATCAGTCCCAACGGCAATATACAACCCATTGCTACCAATACGTTAGTCATTGCTATAGAGACTTAACTCTTTAATTGCCTTCAATTACACAATAAAACATATTTCTGACAAATATCTGACTTAGAATTGCTAACAATATCGGTTCAAATACACCGACAATCTCATTGACACCTCCTGTGTTGAGAATGCCAGCGTCATCATCACCAACAGTTGGTCCGGTGCCATATCATGTAAGCCTTTCTAATAATTAGCTTAAAAAAAGAAAAAAATTTCAAATCTTTTAATCAGAAGTAATAAAAAGAACCAAAAAAAAATGAAAATTAGTTTAAATTTAAAGATTCCAAAGAGTGTTAAAAAGAGTATAATTTCCAGCAGTTTCTCACTTTGAAAGCTAGAGCCGGAGTAGGAAAGGCATATGTTTTAGAGTTTATCATATGTTGAATCTTGTGCTAACTCAATCAATGCCTTTCTCCTTTTCTCATATCCCGATGTCTCCTCCTTAGAGTACTCAAGCAGTACATCATTGCGTCAACACTACGTCAAGTCCTCAATACTCTCAATACTCGACTCTTAAAAAATACTCTTCAGTTCCCCCACCAGTAGCTCCAAAGCCGTCGGTATTCAAGGCTTTACTAATCTTTGTTCTAAACATTAATCGATATAAGGCTTAGAATAGATTCAATTGTTTTCATTATAACTGAATAAATGTCTTCATTTAGTTTAAACCGAATTCGGGTCCCAATGCGTCACCAATTTATGGCAACTCAATCAGTCATCAAAAGGATGAGCCGACGGATGGCTACCGTCCCTTCACGGGTATGCCCAGACATAAAACTCAGACACCTTTCACAATCACTCTATCTATGACTCTGTTATCGCTTTCTCTCTTCACTTCTGCCCTACACTTCTTCACTGCATCCCAACCCCCGTTCAGGTCGACCCAAATTTAATTGGCCGCCACCACAGCCTTTAGGTGATAGTAATGCCGTTCCAAACGCTTACTTATGCGGCAACAGCGCAGGCATTCAAATGCGAGAACCAATCTATAGACAACCAGTTCGTAGAGAAAGGCCGCGATCTCTCTATTCCTCTTTTCCCTTGTCTTCAGTTTCGTCGCAAATCCCGAAAAGTGCCTCAAATTTCTCTACTTTTCCCCCAAACGGCACCCCCTCTATAGCCACTTACGCCACTAGCTTTACGCAGCACTCGAGTGCACAGCAAACCAAAGCCCCTTCGGTCACAGCACCCAAACCACAAATTAATGCTCAAAGTTGGACAACAGGTTCGTCGTACTCAACGATGATTCCCGGGCCGGGACAGTCTTCGATTCCTGGCTCACGACCCGCACCCCGTCGTGGAAGAGGACTATTGAAGTCTCAGATAACCGGCGCTACAATCCCTATATGCGGAACCTGCGGAACACCGATTCGGTATTTGCTTTCATTCGCATAGTTTCATATAATACTAATTTGTGTGCAATCAGTGGTCCCTTTATTGTGGCTCTGAGTAAGACCTGGTGTCCGAATCACTTCACTTGTGCCAACTCTCACTGCAATCGATCACTCGAAGAGATTGGGTTCGTTGAAGAGCAGGGGAAGTTGTATTGCGAGATCTGCTATGAATCCTATTTGGCGCCCATATGTGCCAAATGTTCCGCTCGAATCAAAGGGGTAGACAATGCCTGACATTCTCTCTATTACTCAATCTTTAATTCACAACAAATCAATTGATTGATAGGACTGTTTGAACGCTCTGGAGAGGCAGTGGCACCCGGAGTGCTTCAGCTGCGCCTACTGTAAGAGACCGTTCGGCAACAGTTCCTTCTATTTAGAAGACTGTTTGCCCTATTGCGAGAAGGACTGGAACGAACTTTTCACCACTAAATGCGTTGCGTGTGGTTATGCCATTGAGGCCGGGGACAGGTGGGTCGAGGCCCTCAACCAGAAGTGAGTTCACACATTCAGTTCAATCGAATAGAGTCTGGATTTGTTAGAAACTAATGAGAGATTATTTACATAAACAATGAGAACAAAATTGTTTTGAAAATATATACAAATAATCGAATGACTGAACGGTTTGAAAGTAAACCCAAACATATCTAACGACCGATCCATTCAATACTCTATTCGATTGATTTCTATCTAAATGACTAAAATCTAAAACAAGTCGTTGACTAATCCCTGTCGACCACAGCTACCACTCGAACTGCTTCAAGTGCTCCGTGTGCAACAAGAACCTGGAGGGACAGAGCTTTTACGCGAAAGGCGGCCGACCTTTCTGTAAATCACACGCGCGATGACCGACCGAATTGCGATCCCAACACTGACAACAGTTGGCAAACCCTTTCAACACTTGTTATTCAAATAATTAGTCAAAACAATACCTTTTTTCGTCTCCAAATAGATATTGAATTTTGTTTTATTTATAAAAAGAAAATTTACAGAAATTATTGTGTATTTCATCCTATAGTCAATTAAAACTATAATTCTATTAATTCTATATTTATTTCAATTCACGACTAAATTATCTAAAAACCAATTAAACAAACAGTCAGTTGGGTTGAGGCCATCGCTTCAACAATACATTCAACTGGTCTTTCGATAGCTTCGTCTGACCGGCCGTCGGGACAGTTGTGTCCGAATTGCTATTTCTGGCGTTCCGTTCCTCCTATTCCCGGAATATTAATTTCAAATTATTGTCAATTCATTTCATTAAATATTTTTAAAAAGTTGGGTTAACCAAATTCAATCAAAGTATCTTGATCATTGCTCACTAGCGTGTTTAGGTGTCTGTAAGTTCTAATCCCTTTCAACTCATATATTCAATGCAAACATTGAAATGAAGAACAATTTATAAATATTTATATGTAAAAACTGAAACTATATTTCGACCCAAAACTCAAACTCAAATCAAATCACTTTCTGAACGATTCGAGCGATCATTAAATAAAAATCAATCAAAACATGAGTTCTTCGCAACTCTTACCACATATTTGTTGTAACAGCTCTGAAATGAGTCGATCTCTGTCTGACACACGCTTTGGTCGAATTCATTGTCTTTAAAACACGTTAACATTGCCATCATTTGCGGAATACAGACCACATCTGACCATTAAATGCAATCACAAATACATTAATCGATTAGAGACTCAATTCAGTAATCAATGCGTTGTTGACGACAGCAATACTGACCCGAAGTAAGAGACACTCCAGTCGTCACTTCATTCCTCAACTTCAAGGGTTTGTCGGCTTTAAACCGGGTTATGGGTCGGGCAGGTCTTCGACCGTTTTTCATCCATTTGTTCCAAAAGTTGGGTTTTGTTAAATGCATTGATATTTTGTTAAACTTTTAAACAAAATTTTATTCAATTCATACACTTTTATCACTAAATTAACTCAAATTTTTGATTCAAATAAATATTTAATTTTTTATTTGTTTTGAAAAATGTGTGAAAGTATTGCCGAAAGTAATGAAATCTAACGGAAAGTATTGGAAATGATTTACATAAACAAAAACATAAGGTTTTCAGTCAAACATAGCATTGATTTAAGTTTTTATAATTTGTTTAACAATTAATTTAATTAATTTATAAGCGATTATACGATTAAAATACTTAATTTAAGTGACTTTAATATGAATCGTAAAAATTGATAAATATTTTTGCATTTTATTAATATCTTTCGCCAAATCAGTTGACATTGTTTTAAGATTTAAGGCTTAAAAATATTTATTATTTTTACATTTGATTTGAAATAAACAAAAGATTTGTTTAAATAAATAAAACCTAAAAATCTTAAAATATTTGAGATTAAAGTGAAATAGTGTTTCAATTAAACAATCGTTTGTTTGTATTATTCAAAACAAAATTAATGTTAATTCAAAGCAATCCAAAAGTATTCAATCAATTGTCGGACAAAATATTAATTGATATAAAAGATGTGAAAAAGTAATGTTTGAAAAGAAATAATAAAATAAATGATTGAATGGTATTGTAGTTATAATGCAATTAAAAGCATTACTAATACTTCCAATAATTAGTTTTATTGGGATATCACTGAGCCTTCAGTTCTTCGGTTCACTGTTTGTCAAACTGTTTATCAAAACAATAAAATCCAATAAAAGACTAAATAAGAGCCAAAACCCGAAAAGTAGTGTTCGTGAGTCGAGTGGCCCAGAGATGTGGAAATGCCGTAAATGCTCTAAACCCGTCTATTTCGGTATGTCTTACACTTTAGGCATTACTTGCAATGATTGCACATTAGATAACAATAATTGAATACAACGTAACTCTCATTACATATGCGTTCACTCGTATGTCATAATGTCATTGAAACCAAAGCCGAGCGGAAGTGTTCGTTAGGCTATGACTGGCATCCGTCGTGTCTGACGTGTCAGGAGTGCGGCAAACGGCTCAATCCCGGCCAACACGCAGAGGTCACACATCCCTTCCCTTCCCTTCCCTTCCTGTCCTTTCTCTCACTTTCTTTGCGTTCACTTAATTCCAATTAATGCCAGATATTGTTGTTCTTCAGCACAAAGGGATTCCTTATTGTTATATTCCATGTTATGGCGCACTCTTTGGGCCTCAACTTTACGGTAGGTTTACTTACTTTTTCGCAAATGTTTGAATGACTCGAATTCGTGTCGAAGGTCACGGATCTCGTGTTGAATCGCATTCCAGTTTCGGCCAGAAGTCAAAACTAGATTCGGACCAAATGGTGGACAAAGTGTTGGAATCGAAACTCAAAGAATACAATCAATACTACGACGGGAAGAGTAATGTCATTCAATACAGGGAACGGAACGGGAAGTTCATACTCGAGGGCTCTATAAGGATCTATTGGGACGTCTCTAATGTGATTCAACTGAAGGAAGACAACGACGACCGGGTCTTCATTCAGAGGCGCAGTTATTATAGCCCTCGAAGTAGTTCTTCGAAAACCACTTCCGACGACAACAGCTCTTCTTCGAACTCGAGTCCGGACTCAACCAAACAGTCGAGTCCTTCAAGTGATGAAACGTCGAGTCCTGAAGACAATGTAAGGAAATACCGAACTCTACCCATACGGGGCTCAGAAAGTGCCAAAAAATTGAAGGAAGAGTTGAGGCGTTCGAGTAAGAGCTTTGACGACGAATACGTCCAACAAATCGCTGATTCGAAGCGAAACCAAATTGAAGACCAAAACGATTCTCCGAATACGAGCGGAGATGTAGTGCTTCGGAGGACTTGCAATCTGAGGCGCTCTCGAATCAAACTGAGGCGCCGGTGCTCTATAAACGGCCACTTCTATAATAGAGAGGTTTTTAGTTATAATTAGTTTAAATTAAATGTTTTTATTGAACTAATTGTTTGACAAACCCATAGACGAGTACATTCACTCCCGCACACGGAAGTGTGACCAGTGTTTTCATCTCTAGTCTACTGAACGCACCCGAAGTTATAAATCTATTATTAGACAAATTCAAAGTTACGAATAGAGCCGAAGATTTCGCTCTTTTTATACTTCGAGACAACGGAGGTTTGGATTGGGTTTTGATTTGAATTATTAGTAATTAATATGATTTCAACAAATGATTAATAGAATGCAAACGACTTCAAGAAAACGAGTTTCCGCTAATCGTAAGAGTGATGTTAGGGCCGAACGAATCCGCGGCCAAAGTCTTCATTTTCAATAAGAATAAGGACGAGATATCAAGTGAAGTGAGTTCTTACGGATTCTTCTTTACTTTATCTAATGTCTGACGCAATGCACTGATAGGTCGCGCAATACCTTCGTCTTCGTAACCATGAGTTGCAAATGTTTCTCAAGAAGTTCGAAGAGGAAGAGATCCGAGAGGTTATCAAAATTAAAAAGAAATATTCAGACATCAAAAGACGGATTAAATTGCGAATCAAAGAACTCGAGACTTCTTCTTAAGCCCCTCTTCTAACTTCGATTCGAAAATCTTCTGAATATTGTTTTCTAATGACATCTAATTGTAATAAATAGTTAATTAACTTAAACTAACGATTAATTAATTAATTAATTCGACTTAAACTTAATTTTGTAAAACTACTGCCTATTAGTTGTCGATTGATAAGTCATCAGTCATTCAATCATTTTTATATAAAATTGCATTTATTTTAACATTAATTCATATTATATGTGATTATCTCATCACTGATTTAATGATAAGATGAATAGTTTTGTTAAAAATAATACTTAATATTAATAACATTTTCAACATTAGATACATTGACATTAATTCCATTCAATCAAAGAATAATATCTAAAAACTTTGAAAACAATAACTAATAGTTATATAAAACAATTGAAAAGATGAGACGATTTGATGCAAACATTGCAATCATTATTCGAAATCATTTTAATTTATTTGGTTTTTGTATTAATTAGAAAATTGTGCCAAAAATAAAGACAATTTTGAAACGAAATTAATTGTTTGCTTAATATGATATTTAAATTATTATTTTTAAAGTTTGATTTATAGAAATGTTTCAATTTAATTAAGTAAATTAAAACCTCAACGGTAAGAACAAAATGATTGACCAAGATCAATTCCTATATACAGTAATACCAAAAATCAAGTTAAATGCGCGAAAACGTAATTTATGATCGAATCGGTAAAAGAGAGGCTTTAAAACACATGTGCTTTCAATGCATTTGATTTCGCGATTCAAACGATTCGTACGATTTGTCAACATTTGCTGAACAATACATTCAAATCACTATTAATTGTCGATTAGTTTCGAAACACAATTAGATTTTGATTCAATTAATTAGAAATGGAGTCAAAAGAAGACAATAAAACAGTTGCCAATGAATTGGAGACAAAAATCATACAACAAATTGAGGTTTGATTTTCGATCACTTTTTCACGTTTTGCAAACAATTATTTCACTTAAAGTCGAATTAAACTAATTATTGAATGTTTCGATAATAACTTGAAAACGTTAACCGAATTGTGTTGTTGTCTTCAGTACTACTTCTCTGCCATAAACCTGAGTCGCGATAAGTTCATGAAAGAGCTGTTGACTAAAGACGAAAGCTGTGAGTCTGGACTCAATTTAATTGATTTAGTTTTGAATTTGAGCTTAATTTTCAATATTGTCTGATATTTGTGAAAAGGGGTTCCATTCGCGACGTTACTGACATTCAATCGACTCAAGTCTTTGAGTGACGACAAGGAAGTAGTGATCAATGCTTTGCGAAAATCGGATTCAAATCTATTGGAAATCAGCGAAGATTTGGACAAAATTAGGAGACGTTTAGACAAACCTTTGCCGGAGTTTAACGAAGAGTACACTCAAGAACTCAATGAAAGGACTCTTCACTTGAAGGGCTTTCCCGTCGACTCCAAATTGGATGACATAATGAACTTCTGCCGACAATTCGGTTCCGTTGAGAACATCGAAATGAGACGTAATTTTAAGTCAAAACAGTTTAAGGTATGTCTCAAATGATTGTTTAATTATTTTGGGTTTAATTACATCACAAAACATCTGTTCCTTAAAAGGGATGTATTTTTGTGGTGTATTCAACCAAAGAAGACGCGCAGAAAGTGCTTAACGCAGAAGAACTCAAGTATTTGGACAAAGATTTGTTGCGCGAAAACAAGTATTGAATTTAATTTAGTTTCGAATATATTATAGTTTCGACGACTTTGTAAATGATTACCAAATAATAAATGAATAAATTTTTTCGACGTTTCCGATAAATTAGAGTAAATTATTTATTGCGAAAAAAGGAGTTCTCAGAACGGAAACAGAAAAAAGGTTTTGCGAACCGAAAAAATGTCGGTTCCGGCGATGGGTCGGTCGCCGCCGATGACAAGAATGGAGTGAAGAGCCAATCGGCTGTAAATCCCGTCAAATACGAGAACGCAGTCCTCAAACTCCGAGAGATTGACGAAAGCACTAACTTTTTGGACATTAAAAAGGTTTTCCTACAACACGGGAAAGTCGCTTATGTCGAGGCCGTCAATGACCAGAAAGAGGTATTCCTTTGAATATTTGCGCTTTAATTGAAATCAATTTATTATAAAAGAAATGATTTCTTATTAGAGTTTCGTTCGATTCGACGACAAAGACGGGGCGAAGAATGCGTTGGAAAAGGCGAAGATTGTCGACCAAAACAGTGATGTGATTAAGGTTGAGATCAGTGGCAAAGATGTGATCGCAGAAGTGCTCACCGGTGAGGAAGAGGTCCAATACTGGACTAACTTTGAAAAGAATAGATTGCGAAACAACGAAAAGAAAAGAGAGAAGAAATTCCAGGGAAGGGGTGGCCGGAAGGGCAAGGGCTGGCAAAGTATGCCTTCCAATCATTCAATAAAAACTAATTTTAATTTTATTTTTGAATTTATTTATTTGTTTGAATAGAGGGCCGAAAGAGAGGATATAAAGGATCGAACGATTCGGATAACAAGAAAAGGGTTAAGACTGAGGACTCGGATTGAAATAATTGAACCGAAAATTAGTTTAAAATTTTGATTATATTAACATTTGGACGAAATTTGTTTTTTTCGACAATAGATTTATTGATTTAATATTTAATTTAGAAAACATTGCCATTATTTTCATTAAAAAAATTATGATTTTTTCATCAATTTCTATATTTTTCGAATATTTGTAACAAAATAATAATTTATTTGTTATCAAAAATAAAGATTATTTTGATTTAAAGCTTCAATAAAAGCGTCAAATATTTAAAATATTTAATTTATAATTCAGAAATAGTTTGAGAACTGCCTCTGAATTAACTCATTATAATAACATTAGATTGAAGTAAAGGTCAATCACATGAAGCGGTTGAACTGCCTGTTTGAGGTAACCTGTGCAGCACTGGAGCCCCAGTTCCCCTCAGGCGAGAACAACCTTAGTTTGAAGTAAGCATTCGATTGCGTTATGTATTTGATAGCTGTTTGACTCGAAGAGCCATTTTAGCGATTTAATCAAAACTGATGATTCAGGTCAGTCATACATTCCGACATTGAATGCCAATTAGACAACTGGTCTGTTATGCTATGCCTTGTGAACAGAAATTTGTGTGAATCCAATCGAATGCATATCGAGTGCAAACTTACGACAATGTCTTCGGCTGTCAGTTCACTGCTTTCAGAGTTTGTCGATTCGAAAGAATCAGATAAAACAAACATTAAGTGAATCTAATGTTCGAATTAATTGACTGAAAGCGGTCTTCAAAAACCAAATTCTCTATTTGTTGCCAAACAATGTCTGAATTCGAGAAATTGCGTAAAAGTTTGCTGAAAAAGGGGGAACTGTATGAAGACAACGACTTTCCATGCATTCAGTCGTCGGTCTTCTATCACGAAACGCCTCCCTTTCAGTTCGTTTGGAAGAGACCTAAAGATATCTGTTCTCAACCCATCTTTCTATCAGATTCTCCAAACAATTACTTTAACTTAAGTTCTGGAAAACTCGGTTTGTATTACAGCTAAAAGTTTAGCAAATGTTTGGGAAATAAATAAATTCGTATAAACCATTCAATAGGAGACCAATGGTTTGCTTCTATAATGGGATGTCTGAGGACTACCAAAGGCTTGTTCTATAGAGTGGTTCCGGCGGATCAAAGTTTCGATGACGAAGAATATGTCGGAATGTTTCGGTTTAGGATATGGCAAGTCTTCAGATTCTTGAATTAATTCTTTAAATTCTTGTAATAAACGCATAAAATGTGGGCACAGGTGGAACGGGGAGTGGAAAGAGGTTTTGGTGGACGACAGACTGCCGACAGTGAATAATAAATTAGTATTCGTTCAAACACTTCACGGAAACCAATTCTGGACTTCACTGTTGGAAAAGGCCTATTGCAAACTGCACGGCAGTTATGAGGCGCTCAAATACGGCAACTCTTTGGATGGTATTGGAAGTGAACGTCGAATTGAATTCTTCAATAAGTTTGTTCTTGATTTCGGTTTCAGGTTTGGCTGATCTGACGGGAGGTATAACCGAATCGATTAGTATTAAAGACACGACACGACTGACTGACATATTAAACCAATTATTGAGTATGACTTCAATCGTCACTTCAGTCGTTCAAAATGAAAGCCTAAACGACAGCAGTAGTCGTCTAAGTGTCGATCGGTTAGCGAACGGAATATCAAGTAATTTGAACTATAGGGTAATGGCTGTCGAAAAGGTGAAGACATTGAATGGCGATGTCGTTCAGTTGGTAAGACTCGGAAACCCTTTGGGTTTGTCCAACGATTTCATCGGTTCCTGGAATAAAGAGTCGATCGATTGGAAGAGCGTTTCCGAAGACGTGAAAAACAAACTAAACCTGAATTATGCGATTGAAGGCGAGTTTTGGATGAGTTATAGCGAATTCATTCGCGTTTTTACAGTTCTCGAAGTCATTCATTTGGATTTGGAAACGAGTAAAGACGAGCCGAGTCTCAGGGGTCGCAACCCCTGGCATATCAGGTTTCTGAGGGACTCCTGGAAAAAAGGTTCGGACTTTGTCGGCGGAACTTCCGTTAATTATAAAATAAGCTAAACTGGTATTCTTCAGGTGTGACCGCCGGGGGCTGTCGTAATAATTTCGATACATTTCATATCAACCCTCAAATCCAAATATTTTTGGCCGAAAGCGACGAAACAGTGATTTGTCTGAACCAACATTTGCTATTAGAGGCGAAAGTGATTGGATTCAGTATTTATAACACACCGGGAAAGCTGTCGGCGCCTAATAATAGTGACACCAAATTAGATAAATCATTCTTCAAAAAGAACAAATCACTTCTCAGTTCTTCGTATACTAACAGCAAATATGTTGTAATGAGATCTTCGCTCGAATCGGGAACTTATGTTCTTTTGCCGACAACTTATGAAACGGGTATTAAAACAGATTAAGACATCATTTGTTCAAAACTAACCCAAACCCAATTGCAGGCCAAGAGGGCCAGTTCTCACTGCGGGTCTACTCGTCCAAACCAATCAAATTAAAACTGATTGACTGCACTCCAGTGGTCACAAAGCCCGCCATAACCAAAGCCCCCGTGTCTTTCGACCAGAAGTTTGCTCAATATGAGGCCCTATTCATGCAGTTCGCAGATGAGGTCAACTAAACCTAACCTCTAATCCGATTAACAAATTATTGAAAACTATTTTCTGAATTACAGCACAAAACCATAAATGCATTTGAATTGCAGGAACTGTTGGAGACCTGTTTGCCAAACGATTACGTCAAGTCTTGTGCCACTCTTGAGGTTTGCCGACAAGTGGTCACCACTTTAGAGGTTTGTATTAATTGATAATAATAGTCAAAAATAATTAACTTATTGTGTATCAAACGAAACGGCAGAGCACCGGAAGCGGTCGGCTTCGATACAACGACTATAAGAACGTCATGTGTTCGCTAAGGAATTGGCAAAACACGTTCAAAACCCATACGAAAGGCACGACTGGAATATTAAGAGCGGAAAAACTTTACGAAGCGCTCAATGACATTGGGTTTCGGCTAAACACAGAAATTCTGTCAGCACTGGCGCTCAGGTATATCCGAAAAGACGGAACTCTGCGTTTCGGGGATTTCGTGTCAGCAATACTGCATTTGGTTATGGCTTTCAATATATTCGAAAAGAAGGATTCGATGCAAAACGGGTTCATTAAACTCACTTTACCTGAGTTTCTGAAGGCATCTCTTCAGTGACTCAAACAATTCAAATGCCATTCAATTGTTGTCTAAATATATTTGCGTTAATTGAGCGCTCATTGCAATTCATTTTATTTATTTACAAATTCTATAATAAATTATTTTATTTATTAAATATAAATATATTTATAAATTCTGTATAAATCAAAGCAAATCTGATAATTCACCTAAACTTAGCTCTGATTATAGTATAAAGCGGTTTGAGATTTATGGCAATTATTTCGTAACTCTTGTTTAAATCGTTGAGTCCGTCGACGTCGAACCGATTGGTTCCGTCTTTAAGTAAAGTCATGCGATTCGGGTTAGGCTTCTCTGACTTGTGTCTCAACATTAGACACCGGGATATGAGAGCCGACCATCGGGTCAACACCAATCCCTTGGAACGGATTCTGTTATAGAAGTCGTCGTCTTCTCCGCCCCAACCCTCGAACCGATTTGAGTATCCGTTGACTAACTGGTACTGAGTTTTAGTGATGGCCACAACCCCTCCCAACAGATCTGGATATATGAGAACATACCGGAACTTATCCAAAGCCGAACACATGTGTCGGGGCTGTTGTGAGCAATAGTAGAGCTGTTTCTGATTGGATGGCAAGACATCGATGTCATGGAATACAAAACAACAAAAAGAGTCCAATTTGTTGGCCTCAGCGAACCCGACGTTAAACAGCTTTCCTCTATTGAAGGCATTCGTGTCGTTCTGTTCGACAATAAATATCGAATAATCTATTAGTTGTCGACTCAGGAACCGATGCATGTGTTGCACAAAGACTGAGAGGTGTGCCCATCGGTTCCGAAACGGCACTATTATGGCCACTCTCTGCCCCGACCGGCACTCTCGCGGCCGATGTCTTCCACCAATTCTTATGTCATATTTTTCAACAATCGATTCAATCAATTGTTCGTCAGTTTCGGTCAAAACATCAAAATATGAATCTATTGTCGAAATTGAGAGAAAAGATCGGAAATTGTGAGAAAGCGTCGAATTATGTCTTAACTCTACAAATAAGTCCCAAATTTACTCAAATTCGGTGCAATGATAGGACAGTCGGGTTTGTTGTCTTCAATCGATTGGCTTTCGTTCCGACAAACGAAGACATCGTTTTCGATGTCATTATCGCTAATCTGGTTATAGCCGCCGGTCCTCCAGTTCGGGAACACAATCGGCCAAACGGTCGCCCAAAACAGGAATACCAACAGAAAGATCTCAATTCGATTCAAATTATTGTAATATTTTATTAATATTTTTTGACGAAAAAACATAATTTATTTTAATTACAATTAAAAACAAAACAAAATTAAAACTTTTTGATAAACTTTAAGTCTAAACAAATTGAATATCATTTTAAAAACACTGAATATTTAAATAGAAATGCTTTGAAATAAAGCATTTCATTAATATAACTAATGATTAGACCTATAAATGTGTAAAAAAACTAATTAATTTAAAAATTTTAAATTTAATTTGAATTGTAATTAATAACAACTAATGTCAACATAAGGCAGACATACATTAATATCGTAATTAATAAAAACGCTTTAATCGCATAATTTATTTTAAATTCCAATGTTTTGCTGCGGATATATCAACAGATTCTGTGACAGCTTTACCCCTCAATGTGTTAAACAAAGACATAATTTCTGAACGAATAAAATATTGGTTTGTTTTTGTCGATAAACAAATAAAATATTGATATTTCAATGGTTTGGTTGTAATGAGTGTTTTGTTTGTTATGTTTGAATTGAAGCTAATATTTGATTAGAAATTAAATTAATATTAATGTCTATTAAATCCAAAACAACGAACAGCTGTTATATTTAATTTATATAAATATTGTTTTGAATTTTAGGTTCAATTTGTTTCGATAATAAAATTCTAGTCATTAGTGTATAATTGAATTTTACAAAATTGACCAAAAATTAATTGAATTGTTCGAGAGGTAACCCATTTTTCATTTTAATTTTGTTTTAAGTTAGT